>CAJHZI010000597.1:0-67500 GCA_905160935.1 Enchytraeus crypticus
GAGAATATTGGAGTAGTTTCTCGTTGATTCTATTTTATCACCTGCAAGCATTGTCTATATTGTGCAATTTTGCTATTTGATAGACTCTGTTGTGTGAACTTCAAACATTGCAATGAGGCCCATTTACACTAGTGACCTATATTCCATAATTATTGAGACCTGACACACAGCGGTTCGTCATTTTATATAATGCCTACTCCTATGACTTTTGGTATTTAACGGACGTTTTAAATGTACTGATGGTAAAAGCTGGTAAAGCTAATGTTAACGTCAATTTCCTCACTCGAAAGCGATGTCAGTGACGGGAGAGCCAGGATTTGAACCTTGCACATACTGATTCGCGGTCGAAAATCTTACCGACATCGCCAATTGTGATGTAGCATGCGAGTGCTGCAAAGGTTAGTTTATAATATAATGCAATTTTAAACAATTAAGTGCATCCTCATCCTCCTGCAGTTCCATTCAAAATGATGGATGGATGTCAATACAATAACTATTGATACTTCAAAATTTTTCAGGGGATTTCAAATGATTCAGTCCCAAAGTCAATTAATGAGTTTATGAATGAAATGTTCAGCTATGTAAATAATTTAAATCATAAATAAATAGGTTGCATTACATGTACAAAATGATGACTACTGTTTCAGATTCGCCATTGTTCTCAGGTTCACACCGTCCCGCCACTTCCCCCGGGTCTTTTCATCCTCAACATCTATTATCCCCTTCCTCATCCTCTTCATCAACTCTTCATGTGGCGACGGCTACAGATGTCGTTGATCTGACTCATATTCTGCTGGATGACCTTTGTCCTGTGTGCGGCGACAAAGTATCCGGCTATCACTATGGAATACTAACATGCGAGAGCTGCAAAGGTTAGTCCACAATACAATACAATTTGAAACAATAAGTGCAATTCTATTCAAACAATTTAACAAAATGTGCACGGTAGTTAGTCAGTGAAGTGTAGTAAACTTCAGCATAGCCAATTGAGTCACTAAAAGCATACCACGATAAGGCTAGTGTCATAGTATGTACAATGCGTACTGAAGTACACTAGAGTTCAATAGTTTATAAGGTATTCAATAATAGAACATGCAATACCATACGACGCAGTACAATATACGGATCTCTAAGATCTACAACTCTAAAGATTGTAGCTTTGCGTATACATGTAGATATTTAAGTTCAACTTTACATGTATTATGAACTGTGCACTAATACTAGCTTCATTTAGAACTGTAAGTAGCATAATTATCATGGTAGTCAGCTGGATAAGATACTCTGTATGACTGACGTCCAATTATTCACGACTATTATTATTCATGACTATTCACTGACGACCAATTTTTCTCGCTATAGATGTAAAGATTGTAATATTATTAATCCTTTGCCTTTGATATTGTTTTAGTGCAATCCTTGCTGGACTATTGCACATCTTTACTTATTATAGATGTGCAATAATACTCTACTGTAATATCTATATTTGCTTCATAGTGCACCTAAGCAACCAACTAACAAGTATACTTGTCTTCTCTTTCTTGTTCCTTTTTTGTCTTCTTCGTTTACTGAACAATGGAACTTGACAAGGATGTAATTCTATATCACTAATGCTGTACGAATAATCTGTACTGTGCAATGTTGAAGTTGTATTCCTAATGTCATCATTTAAACGGCATAATGCCTGAATAGATACACCAACATTGTTCGGCTCTAATTTTATCGTATTTACTATTATATTTCTACTTTGCTTCATTGTGCACTTAAGCAAGCAAGAAACAAGTATACTAATAGTTGTCTTTTCTTTCTTCTTTTTTGTCCTCTTCGTTTACTGAAAAATGGAACTTGACAAGGATGTAAATCTATATCACGAAAGCTGTAGGAATATGCTGTACTGTGCTATGTTGAAGTTGTATTTATAATGTCATCATCTAAACGGTATTATGCCTGGTTAGATACAACCACGTTGTTCGACTTTAATTACATTGTACATATTGGGCCATTCACTGCAACATTTGTATAATATACCTTCGCATTTTATGAACGCAAAGAATATTTATCGACAACAGTGAACTATTATTCATTTGTTGCGACTTGTGTGTCAGCCTGTGAGCCAGCTTTCGGTATATATTACGTTGGTCTTGCATTATATACTTGGATAGTTTATTATTGCATCAAACAATTAGTTAATTATTATCAAATAAATAAATTAGTGGCCAGGGGCGGATAGGAATTTTTAAGGGGGGGGCCCGAAATGTTTTTGTAGTACATTTTTTGCATACGCCTCGCTTTCTTCGGGACATGTGACTCAACCAGACAAATTTCTGTGAGGGGAGGGGGCTCAAAATTTATTCTTCACTACTGAATTCGGCTCATAGAGTGAGTGTGTTCCCTTAATTTACCCCCGCCCCCCGCTTATACCCGTACTAAAGTCAGGGGAATACCTAAAATCCTACATTTGTTTTGGAAAAAGTAAGTTAATTTTGTCACCTCTGAAGATCTCGACGAATTGCAAAAGTGACCTAATTTTAGTGGTGGTGGGGGGGGGGGGCTTAACCCCTCCCATCCAAGGCTGTTTGCACCACTGCTACGGGACAGAGCTCACATTTTTTACATACACCCTTTTTTCCTCCACTGCATAGGTTCAAGTGAAAATTGAGAGCTAGTGAAACGATCAACATTTTTTGGACGCCTCTCCAGTATACAGGCTCTAGTAGCCTATATCTAGAAGACATAGACAAAAAATGAACATATAACCATGAGCTTATAATGTCGTACCCCCCCCACCTCCGGGCCCCCATAACCATGCATTGCTAAAATACTCAATCGATAATTGCCTTAGACACCCCAGAAACCATCCTGTCATACTCCCCTCACTCGGCCCCCCTACACCACGCCATACTTAACATATTACACATCACCGAAATTGACATTAGAAACAATTGAAATATAGTCTTTTTAAAACAAAACTTTTTTATCAGCGGACTCTAAAGGGCGGCCAGGGCCCCGATCCGCACTTTAGTGGCGATTTACACTGGCATTATTCACAACGAACATGATTCGTAGCTCTAGTATAGCAAACGAAGGTTCTTTAATAAATCGCCGTTTGCGTAATACAAAAAATGCAACAAATAAGGGAAATATGACTTATAAATCGGTTGCAGAAAATAGAAAAGCCAAGTTAGAATTTGAAAAACAGGTAGCTCTTAATATAAAGAATGATGCAAAGAGTTTTTTTGCCTATGCTAATGCTAACAAAAAGGTTATTAAAAAGATTGGTCCTTTAAGAGATGAATATAACAACATTATAGAAGATAATAAAGATACTGCAAACTATTTCAATAAATATTTTTCGTCTGTATTTGTGGAAGAAGATTTTGTTAATATGCCAGTACCGGCTAGGATCTTCAAAGGTAACCTTGAATGCTCCTTACATAATATTGAGTTTGATATTGATGATGTTATAAATAAATTAAATTCGCTAAATGTCAATAAAAGTCAAGGTCCATATGAGATTCATGGAAAACTGGTTTTGGAGCTAAGAGATGAATTAGAACCAGCTCTATTAAACCTACTAAAAGCTTCAATGAAAACTGGGGTGGTTCCTCAAGATTTTAAGAATGCAAATGTTGTACCAATACATAAAAAGGGAAATAGGGATAAAGCAGCAAATTATAGGCCTATAAGCTTAGCAAGTATAATCGGTAAGACATTTGAAAGCATTATTAAGGATAAAATAATTAGTTTCTTGGAAGAATATAACTTAATTTGAAATAGTCAGCATGGTTTTATTAGTGGACGTTCTTGTTTAACTAATTTGCTAGGCTTTTTAGAATATATTACAAAGGAAGTAGATAATAAAAATAGCATGATATCTTATATCTAGACTTTGCTAAAGCGTTTGATAAAGTTCCACATAAAAGATTACTTAGTAAGTTGGAAGTACATGGAATAACGGGCAAACTTTTAAAGTGGATAGGTAATTGGTTAAGCAATTGAAAACAAAGGGTGTGTGTCGAGGACGAGTTCTCGGAATGGGCAGCAGTGAAGAGTGGTGTGCCACAGGGCTCTGTTTTAGGACCTCTATTATTTTTAGTTTACATCAATGACATTGACATAGATATTGTATCTAAATTTAGTAAATTTGCAGATGAGTCTAAAGTAGCAAAGATAGTAAACAACATTGCAGATGCTGAAATTTTAAAGTATGATATAAAAATATTACAGAACTGGTCTAGGGATTGGCTAATAGAGTTCAATGCTTAGAAATGTAGAGTTATGCATATAGGGAATAATAATTTAGAAATTGAGTATACATTGAACAATATTAAACTAAAATCCACAAACAGTGAGAGGGATTGAGGAGTCTTTGTGGATAGCTCTTTTAAATGTAGTGAAAATTGTAATAAAGTTGTAAATAGTGCTAATTGTGTATTAAGAGTGATTAAAAGAACAATTGCATGTAGAAATGAAGATATTGTGGTAAGGCTATATAAGACTCTTGTACGGCCCAAACTTGAGTACTGCGTTCAGGCTTGGTGCCCATATCTTAAGAAAGATATCGATAAATTAGAAAGGGTGCAAGCCAGAGCAACAAGGCTGGTATTTGACTGTCAAAAACTTAGTTATGGGAATAGATTAAAATTTGTAGGATTAACCTCTCTAAGTAAGAGAAGAACTAGAGGAGATTTAATAGAAGTTTTTAAGATACTCAAAGGCTTCAGCAAAATTAACCATAATATTTGGTTTAATTTATCAAACAACAGAAACACAAGGGGACATATTCATCAACTTAGTAAATTTAGAAGTAGACTAGATTTAAGGAAATTTTTCTTTAGTCAGAGAGTTATAAATGCTTGGAATAGTTTGCCAAGCGAAGTTGTGGAAGCAGAATCAGTGAATGCTTTTAAAAATAAATATGATAAACATAAGAACATGTAAATTAGATGCTAATTGCATGTTTTCAGTGTTATGCATAGGCTACGTATAAATTTCACATGTTGACATAAAGTCTGTATGATTTGATTTATATTAATTGGTTTTAGTTAAGAGCCTGATGAGTCTTAAACAAGCATATAAATGCTTCCTGACTCTGTAGTGTTATGTTATGTTATGTTATCTGACACCACTCCTTTTCGGAAAAACATAAATTTCACGTTATTAAGTATATTGAAAGTAAATTTCAATATGTTTGGTAGAATTGGCTGCTGGTCAAGTTCTGTAAATTTCAAATACCTCTGTCAACTCCTTATGACTTTATTGTAAATATAATATGGGGTCTCCCTTATTGCATGGCCTACTGGCAGGTCCATGGTATATAGCGCCTCCACTCTTCTCTGTCTTCCGCCTTCCTCTTCATTTCCACATATGAGTGGGTCTTTAAATCATCTAACATACCTAATCTCGGCCTGCCCCTGCCTCTTTTTCCGTCCATTCTACCTTCTATGACCTCTTTTAATAGACCTTCACCCCTTAGAATGTGTCCTATCCATCTCTTCTTCCTATTTCTTAATACATTTATCAATTGTCTATCTGTGCCAACTCTCTCCAGAACTTCCTCATTTGTAACCTTTTGAGTCCAGCTAATCCTCTCCATTCTTCTCCAAATCCACATTTCAAATGCCTCCAGTTTCCTAATATCTTCTTCCTTAAGGTCCATGTTTCACATCCATACAATAGCGTGGTCCAAACCAAAGTTTTCACTATCTTTATCTTTGTGTCTTTCTTTAGACTTTTTGTTAATAGTTCTTTGCTACTACCAAAGGCCGCTTTTGCTTGTGCAATCCTACTGCATATTTCTGTCTCACATTTCCCATCATCGGTTATAGTATGACCCAAATACTTGAAACTCCTTACCTGTTCCAATTTCGTACCATTTATTGTGATATTAACTTCACCTTTATTATTGGACACTCTCATAACCTTGGTCTTTTTTATATTAATCTTCATGCCATATCTTAGGGCCGTATCATTCAGCCTATCCATTATCTTCTGCAATCCAATCTCGCTGCCCGCTACCATTCCTTGGTCATCTGCAAATCGTACATCTTGTAACAATTTCCCTCCTACTTTTATTCCTTCTTCCATGTCTTCCATGGCTTCCGCCATCATTGCCTGAGCGTAAATGTTAAACAGCAGAGGCGAAATGCTACAACCTTGTCTTATCGTGGGTGGTCCTGCTGTGCAAGTTGTCCGCCACTACGCTGTGCGGTGAGCGGCAGACGGTATTCTGTTGGATTTTGATTACTGTCTTTTTAGTATGTACAAGGTTCGAAATTAGTCTTCTATCGTGCCAGTCAATTTTCGATTCTTTTTAAGATGTTCATTCATCGGTCCAACAATTCCGGTAATAATGGGGTATTAGGTATAAAAGACATGTATTATAGATTATATAATACCGCTAAGTATATATATATATATATATATATAATATATATATATATATAATATATAATAGATAATATAGACATTTATATATATACATGTGTATATATATATATATATATATATATATATATATATATATATACCTCTATGTGTACCTTATATACACCTCTAGAAGTATATACATGTATAGGCCTATACCATTATATATACCTCTATATGTACCTTATCTCTATATATACCTTATCATACTGTAAATGGTTCTGTGGTTTCTGTAGACTTTGTGACCTTTTGATTCTGTATGATTACCATCGATTTATTTTTCTGCACAAACTAATTACCACAATTTTGAAGTCTGAAGGTGATAATCTTGACTACTGGGACTGTATTGATATTAAAAGACAATATTTAATTCAAAATCTGAACTCTGTAGCATGCATCCGGTATAAGTTTTGGGATCCTTTTCAAAATGACACTGCCTTAATCTAATAATACACAGGAATATCTTGCATTGCATGGGTATACCTCTAAGTTGCTGACAATTTTATTCATATTTACGCTCAGAATTTTTTCCTTATGTATTCTATGTTTATGTTGATTTTCTGTGTTTGTTCGACGCTGTATGTTTCTACTGCCATGAATTTGGTGAAATAAAGATTATCTAACTTCTATGATATTCTCTTCTTGTATTTTAAAATCCTCTTGAACTGGTTTCCCAGCCATATACAATTCCACTACATATTCTCTCCATCTTTCTTTTACTTCTTCCAGCTCTTTCTTCAATTCCCCATCTTTACCCATTATACTAATATTCTTTGCATCTCTTTCTTTTTCTTATCGGTTCTTGTTAATATCCTGACTTCCTGGTATAATAGAACCGACCTCCCTCTTCTATCATATTCTGCTAAATCATCACACTTTTTACTCTACCAATAGTTATCTTTTGCTTTGTCTGTAATTCTTGTAAGTTCACTGTTTAAGCTTTTATAGTTCCTTCGGCCATGACTGGTGTCAATACTTTTCCATTTCCTCCTTCTTCCATTTTTCTAGCATCTCGCTTGTGATCCAAGGTTTTTTAGCTGTATTTGCTTTAAGAAAGCCATAAACTTCTTTTGCACCTATTTTAATAGCTTCCTTTAGCTGACACCATCTTTCATTTACCCCTGTTCTTTCGTAGTCCTTCATTTCCTTAACTTTTCTTTCCACTGCTTCCTGAAACTGACTTCTTTTCTCGTTCAATCCGTTCAAATTCCATCTCTTACTGCTTTTCTTCTTAAGTATTTTCTTCATCTGAAGCCCTACTTTTGCCATTACTAGATTGTGGTCTGAATTAATATCGGCTCCTGGATAAGCCCTTGAATTCTTCACACTATTCCTGTACCGTTGCTTTATCAGAATATAATCTATCTGGTATCTTCCCTAGTTTCCGGTACTTCCTGGTTTCTTCCATGTGTAACGCCTTCTCTTCTCATGTTTGAACCAAGTGTTGGACACCACTAATCTCATTCTATTGCAAAAGTCAACCAATTTCTGTCCTCTCTCATTTCTTTTTCCTAGACTATATTCCCCAACTTCATTTCCATCTCTCCCTTCACCCACCACCGCGTTCCAATCCCCCATAACTATCACTTGATCTGTGGCTTTTTCTCCTTTAATCATTCCTTCAATTTTTTCGTACATCGCTTCAATTTCGTCATCCTCTGAGGCTGATGTAGGCATGTAGATTTGGATAAACACCAAATCTACTGGATCTGCTTTGATCCGCACTAACATCAGTCTGTCACTGCACTGAAGAATCTTTATTACTCGTTCACTTAAATTTCTATCCAATATTATTGCCACACCCTTCTCCCTTTTATCTCCTCCGGAGTACATAACCCTGTACCCATCACTCATAAAATCTCCAGTTCCCAACCACCTTACTTCACTCATCCCTAGGACATTTATTTTCCCTTTCTCCATTTCCCTCTTTACATTGTCTAACTTTCGCCTTTCACTCATAGTTCTCACATTCCATTTGCCCATACTTATCCTTTTGGGGCGCATGGAATGTCCTCCTGGTATATCTGTGGGGCACTCCAGGTGCCGTCTGGCCGTGGGATTCTTAATACCCCCTCCCAATTTAAGGGGTGCACGGGACTGGGGGCGCTCATTTTTGTCGTGATATACCATAATTTTCTTTATTTATTGTCACCAAGTCAAGCAATTAATATGCCTTTTATGTAACAATTTAAACATTCCACTGAACCTAAATTTAATTCTTCTGGATGCCGTACTTTAACCTGAGCGATAATTAAATCTGTTCATCGTTACTTAGACTTCATGACGCCAGTGCATTGCTAAAATATGATCCTCTAGCACTCTTCAAGATATGGGGTTCTCCAAAAGTAAAAATATTTCAATCTTATAATGGCTACTTCTTTTTGTTTAGTAGTTAGTGGATGAAGGACGCAGAACTTCATCAGATGGTCTTGATACACTGGTGCTCATTTGTGATTACTGTTAGGCACAAATTGCAGGTCTATCGAGTTAACTTGACTGCTCTAACCATAAGTTTTTGCTATATTGGCTGATATACAGCTCTCTTTACAGCTTTTTGCATATTATTTCTTTAAGCATACAATGCACAGAATGACCTATAAATCGATTTATAAGGTTCGAACATATCAGCTATAAAGTTGGCGTATTTCTTTAGCAGATGTAGCAGCATTTTATTTCCACTGCCACCGTGACCTGAGCTTTATTGACAATATCGTTGATTTTGTAAGTATGGGCAAACTTCAGAGGACCCGATGTGTTGGCAGAATGCTCTTCTGCAGATTAAGTTTTTAATACTCTTCTTATCTCCACATAGCACTATATGTTTTATGTATATGCTTAATACAGTGGTAATATGTGAGGTTGTTATTGTATGTTTATGCAGCAAGTGATAACACGTGAAGCTGTGCTATTTGACTTCAGAAAAACTGACATTGCTCCAATACTTCTTATACTTGATCGACGAGATGATCCTATTACTCCTTTACTTAATCAGGTAGAAACAATTTGATCCTACTGCTTATAATTAATTATTATGGTTGAGGGCTGTATATATATATATATATATATATATATATATATATATATATATATATATATATATATATATATATGTGTGTGTGTGTGTGTATGTATATACTATATATATATATATATACTTAGGCCTATATATATATATATATATATATATATATATATATATATTTATTTATTTATTTATATATATTCTTAAATCCGCGCCGGCTGCAATTGATGCGCCATCAAAAGGCAACGATTACTAATAACCATGGTGGAGAGGAAGGAGGAAAGGGCCTTAAACAAGCATCTGTGCTTCCTGACCCAGTGTGCCGTTATGTTATGTTATGTTATATGTGTGTGTGTGAATTATCCAGTAGTAGAGCAATAATCATAGTAGAGTTCATAAAAAGCATTTAAGAAATGAAATGCTAGAAGAACTAGCGAAGGATATGGAAGAAGCATACAAGGAAAGGAATAGTAAAAAAACTGTTTGCCAACGTGAAGAAGTTGGGTGGTGATAGTAATAATAATAATAACAACAATTAGAGGGCTACAGTCATCAATGACAACATCGAGCACTATTGAGACAAAATCAAGCCGGCGAGCATAAAGAAGGTCCATAAACGGTGCAAATTCCAAAATCTGGATAATTAGTCCAAAATAAGGGGAATAGTAATACCAAACTAATAAATATAGAACGCGTCAAAGAATATAATGGAAAAGTAATTATTGAAAAAGAAAGATAATGGAACGATGGAAAGAACACTTTGAAGAGCTGTTAAACAGAGAAGAACCCAAAATCAAAGCAGAAGGTGGATCAGAATCAGAAATTAAAAGAAGAATCGCTTTAGCAGGAGCAACTTTGAGCAAGTTACAAATAATCATGGGAGAACACGATGTCAAATTTGAGATTAAACTAAGAATTCTTACTCCTGTGTGACATCAGTACTAATCTATGGATGTGAAACATGGGAACTAACAAAGGCAATGGAAAAGAAATTGAATTCCACCAAAAGCAAATGGTTAAGGAGTATACTATGAATCAGTCACAAAAAGAGCACATAACAAATGCGAACATTAGGATAAGAACAAATCAACTAATGTTCAATAAAATAATCAAGAAATAAAATAAAAGTAAAAAAAATAAATAAATAAAAGAAGAATGAAATGGGCTGGACATATGCGCTTGGAAGATAAAAAGAAACCCCTCGAAAGATATTTAACTATAAAGCAGACGGCAAGAGAACAGCGGGAAGACCTAAAATAGGATGGAAGGACTACCTCGAAGAAGACTTAAAGGCTGCTGGAATTAGCGTTTATGGAAGAGAACAGAAGGAAAAAAAGAATGAACATAGAGGAAATGGCAAAGAATAGAGATTTATGGAGGAACATCAGAGAGAAATCTTTGGCTGGAACCAGCCCCAGGATGATAACATGAGAGCTATAATCATTTACGTTATATTTAGAGTGTTTGTCGTTCGGGTTTATTAGTTGAACCATGCAAACTTTTCAACAAACTTAATTATCTCTCTCTCTTCGTGAACTGCATACTGGCAGGTCAATGGGCATATAACGCCTCTAATCTTCTCTGTCTTCAGCTTTCCTCTTTGTGTCCTCATGTAAGTGGATCTTGGATGATAATAATAAGTATATTTATAAGGCGCCGTTCTATGCTAAATGCCACAATAACGCTTTAAATTATCTAACATTTCTAATCTCGGCCTGCACCAGCCTCTGTTTCCTTCCTTTCTACAGTCTTTGACCTCTTTTAGTAGACTTTCCCTCTTAGAATATGTCGTATTCAACTCTTCTTTTTATATCTAAATGCATTTATCAACTGGCTATCTGTACCAACCTTCTCCAGAACTTCCTCATTTGTAGCTTTTTGAGTCCCTTCCATTCTTCTCCATATCCTCAATTCCAATGCCTCTAGTTTACTGATATCTTCCTTCCCTAAAGTTCATGTTTCACTTCTACATTATATTGGGGTCCATACCAATGTTTTCACTATCTTTATCCTAATTAATCTTAACTTAATTATTTAACTTAATATACCTAATGTTTGTACAACTATACCCTTCCCTGTGTTGTGTCCGGGTTGTTTGAAGAATGGACCAACCGGTGACTGCACGTGTTGTAGAAGGCGACTAAAGCACTAAGATCCATACCAACGTCAGAAAGGTCATTCGGTTGGTGAGCGCCTAGGCTCCAGAAATTGCTACAAAAATTTAAACGAACGGAAAAGTCTCAAATAGGGAATTGTCTAGTGGTGTTGTGTAGGACAGAGAGGATTTGAGGCAGTCTATTTGTAACCCGACCCTAGTTAAACTGGGAATCAAGGAAGGATGATGATGATGATTTGTATAACTATACCCCGCATTTTTATTACAATGAAGGCCTAACCGACTGACCATTGTGACCAATGCTCTTGAAATTTCCAACTTTTTAGTATATTCCCTCGGATGGCTTCTAATTTCTTAGCTCTTAATCCATCTAAGACTGAATTCTTGTTGCTTGTGACAACTCAGCATCTTCTAAAGATGTATTAGAAAACTCTTTCGTTTTCTTTGGGTACTACCGTATTACCATATTACCCGTTTCTTTAGTGATAAATCTCGGTATCCCCCTTGATAAACACCTAACCCTCCATCAACACATAACTAAAACTTCACAGTCATGTATGTTTCTTCCCTAGCCGTGAGCTTCGTAGAATACCTTTATATTGGTCTCGTTAGTCCGTTTGCTTCAATTAGTGACGCTCGTGTGTAATCCAGATTGGACTAATGCAATTCCCTATTTTTAAATCTTCCTAGCTGTTAGATTGATCGGTTGCAGTTTTTTCAGAATTCTCCTGCTCGAGTGATTTTTGTTGTTCTAAGTACTCACATGTTACGGCTATTTTAAAGTCTTTGCACTGGCTAAATATTAAATATTAAACAGCGTATCATTTACAAAACAGCTTCGGTAACCTATAAGTCCATCGCCACTCCTAGACATACTTTTATGTCTCTATTGATTAAAGTGATACCTTATATAATGAATTACTTGGTCTTTTAAATTAATTGCTCTTATAACTCGGTCTTTTAAATTAATTGCTCTTATAACTCGGTCTTTTAAATTAATTGCTCTTATAAATAATAATAGTAATTATTTTATTATTATTATTATTTTTATTTTAAATTAATTGCTCGCACGCTTTTCGTTTTTATCCAGTGTTGTTTACAATTATAGCTGAGCAGACATATTTTGAACGGTTGCCTAGCGACCACAGTGGCGTCACTCATAGTGCACTGCCTACTGGCAGGTCCATGGTCCATATAAATGTTGGTTTTTCAAATTTAGCTGGCGCGTTTTGCTGTCGCAAAGGCTGAGAGCTTATAAATTCCTGTGGAGAGGAAAGGCATTTTATTCCTTTAAGACGGGAAATCACCTCAGTAGCCTTATTTTTCTCACAATATAGGGTACATAAAGGATACATGTAGATGAGGCCTAGCCTTTTATGAAAGATAAACTTGTTGAATTAATGAATAATGTATATAAGGAATTTTATGGAGTGTGAAGGCAGACTCTAAGTGTGAATATGTACCTTAGACCCTCGCCGCTGGCTCCAGCCAGTCGAGACGTCGGTAAGACACTCAATCAGTATGTGCGGGTTCGAATCCTGGCCTCGGCTGTCACTGACATCGCTTTCGAGTGAGGAATCTGACGTCAACCTTAGCTTTACCAGCCACATTGTAGAGCACTTAGAGTACTAGAGAAAGAGAAAAAGAGAGAGAGAGAGGTACGATTAAAAAGCTGGTAAAGCTAAGGTTAACGTTAGATTCCTCACTCGAAAGCAATGTCAGTGACGGGTGAGCCCAGGATTTGAACCCCGCACATACTGATCCGCGGTGGAATATTTAAGTGTTTAAAACGTGTTGGTTTTAATGTTTTTTATAACAGTGGACATACCAGGCTATGGTACATGAGTTGCTAACTATCAACAACAACAGGATCAACTTGTCTCATGTTGCTGGAGTGTCTAAGGACATGCAGGAAGTCGTACTGTCTTCAGAACATGATGAGTTCTATGCCAATGTAATCCTTATTAATTACTCGTTCATACGTGGCTTTAATACTGTGTTTTAAATTTATTATATGCTATTATTCATTTACTAGCCTGAGTCTTATACTCCATTATAAATCTCTTAATCTGTGGAGGGAGATTGAGAGCTATTACTTTACCCTCCATGATGGATAAAGTCTATATGTAGTGGCCTAACTATGAATACAGTATTTCATATTGTTGCTTTATATTTTCTTAATGTCTTCCCTTTACTCTACTACATGACTTGAACTTAAAAGTTTATAAGTTAAGGTTAAGCACCCGTCATAGTGAAACGATCGTCTATTGTGATATCTATAACTTTTAGTTGCACAGGTTTAATCATTAGGCAATTTGGACAATCTATGCTACTTATCCTATGAATATTCGTGAATTTATTCTTTTGTCAGCTCTATGAGGAGTTGATTCCAGATCTTCAGGAACAGTCAGTTAAAATTTCATGAATTTTCCTAACGCATTTACTCAATGTGCTACTGCGGCATTCAAGCATTATTACGAAGGCTGCTGACATGAAAGTATGGTAAGCTTTATAGGTTCCAGAGTAAACATATATTTTACTGTTAAATTGTCAGCGAATCAGAATTAGGTTTGAACTCAATCTAGGCACTGCTTACTTTCTTTGTGACTTACGAAACAATTGTTAACTATAATTGATAATGTTTTGTTTCATTTCGTGCTATAAAATGTTTTACAGAATTTATTCCTAAATTTTGGAGAAATTGGAAGTCATATCAAGGAGTTGATGGAAGAATTTCAGCAAAAATCGAAAAGTCAGTCCAAAGTCGAGTCCATTGCAGATATGAAGGTTCAGTTGTTTATGTTTATTTGAAATCTAATTGCCTTAGTTGTGTTTATTGTATCAGTCCTGAATGAGTTTAACAACTAAATAAAATCATTCATGTAAGGATGAGTTGTTCTAGAAATACAGTCCAATTAGTGAAATCATGAATTCACTAATCACTTATGAGATTCACTTCCTGTTGACTACCAATACGGCACAATGTACATCTTTCACAACTTTTCTATGTAAACTAAAAATCCGTCTATTTCTTCCTTAGACATATCATCATCTTCTTCTCTGTCTAACACTATTGTCTGTTTAACACTTCTCTGTCTAAAGGAGTGCAGTATTATCAATGTTGCTTTCTCCTCGGTCTGTACTTTTGTTAATGCTTTCTGGCGATGTAGAACTGCTTGTAGTTGTATGTTCCTCTGTGATGTCCTGACATGGCCTTAAGCTGAGCTGGTGGCTTGTTAGCTAGTTGTGCTACCGTGTAGCAGTTGTTGCAGGGTTCAAATCTAGTGCTGTCCACAGGACTTATATGCTATCGAGCAGGAAATTTGTCTTTAGACTCGGCTTTACCTTCAGCTTTTTCCTCGGTTGAAGAACCGAACGTTACATGTATTTTACTGTGTATTGGGTTAATGTAAGGGTCAGTTGATAGAGAAATGCCATCTAATTAATATAAGGCTGAACTTTTCGGGGTTGTACGTACAGTCTAATTTAATTTAAACAACTTTAAATTGCTACTGAAAGACTGGTTTAAAATAATACTTTCAATATTAGGTGTGAGTAATTTTCAGTAATATAAGAAATTCGTGTTAAATTCATATTACTAGCTTTCATTCTATAACCCTTACGTTTAAACACCGTTATATACTGTATCTCTTGAGTAAATTTTTATGTAAAGTCGTTTTTGATGTATCGGTGTCAGGTTTTAAAGGGAAATAATTCTGCTAAAAATTTATTGAGCTTACGTCGTTTTTCAGTTGTAGGTTGCTTCGTCTCGTCTCTGTGTCGACAAGTATCACTATATAATGAAAAATTCATTTCAGTTAATCATCAGTAATCAGTTATAAAATCAGTATGTTAAGCTTTGAAGAGAATATTCTGAAAATGTTAAAAAGTCTACAGCAGAGTTGAACGTCAGTATCATCTCTCGAATGTTTCAACTAATCGTCAGGCAGACATCTAGGCGATAATATCAAAGCTGGCGTCTTTAATTACTGATTTAAGATACATAGACAGATGAAAAAGCATTGAAAATGCTTAAAACTTTTTTTAATGTTTTATATTTCTATAGTATTCTTAATTGCATAAGAGAAATTGCTACAAAAATTTAAACGAATGGAAGTCTCGAATAGGGGATTGGCTGGTGGTGTGGTGTAGGACAGAGAGGATTTGAGACAGTCTATTTGTATCCCGACCCTGGTTAAACTAGGAGTCATGGGAGAATGATGATGATGATGATGATGATGATGATGATGATGATGATGATTCTTAATTGCATAAGAAATGAAAGTCAGAAAACTCAAAAACGTAGGTATATCAAAAATTTTAAATTTTTGTAAACATTAACTATTCATTATTATATTGGGATTCAGATTTCAATTTTTCGTAGTTGCTGTGATTGATATATTGGCCTATTTGCAATTATATTGATAGCATTGTTAAATTTAGTTTTAACTTTTTATATTGAAATTGTAACCTAATACTGCTAAACATGTAATACTGACTTAACCAGTAGACATTTCGTAACAGTCTCTCTGGTGTTGAAGCTCAGCAGTCGCTGATGAAATTCTGGGCTACGAAACGGAACCCGAAATTAACTGTTGACTTTTTCTTCTTAGCTTTTATGAAACTAATGCAGATTTTAGTTTTCCTATTCTTAAAGTTTTTGGACCCGTGTCAGTCATGCACTATGCATGTTAATTATGCATTACCATTCACTATTTAGGTACTCATTAAATGTATTTATTTTATTAGTGGTACTTCTGACATACGCAACAGTGAATAGCAAAGATTTGTTAAAACCATATTTGGTTTTAGTTAAAAGTATTACGCTAAACCTAACCCTATAGCAGAGGTATATGTATACGTGTATGCTTGTGTACATGCAATATACATACGTGTACGCGTGTATACAGTATGTTACGTGTAGGCTATATAGAGCTTTTTTGTGTGTTACGTATGTATACATACGTGTATACATACGTGTATACATATGTAACACGTATGTATACACGATTTGTATAGCGTTTTTATGTTACGTATGTATGTATGTGTATATGTGACGTGTATATGTGACGTGTAATAATAATAATAATGGTTTAACGTCCGTTTCCTCATACAAGAATAATGTCAGGAACGCCCCCCATCACATTACACTATATATCTATTCACCCCAAACTATTTTTAAAAAAACATGAGCTGAGGAGAAAGAAAAAGATCCTAAACGGTGCCTGCCCGGTGATCAAAAAACAGTCCGGCAAGATGAAAAAAGTCTATGGTGGGAAGAGATGTGCTTTCAACATATAACGGAAATTGGAAGTAGTAGAATATGAGAGAAGATCAGGAGGCAGAGAGTTTCAAACGGTAGGAACAGAAAAAGAAAATGAACGTCTACCTATAATTTAAAACTAAATTATAATCATCATACCTCTATGTTGTCCGGATTTGACGTATTTAGAAGAAGATTCTCATATTTGGCGAGAAATGAGAAGAAATACCCGTCTGAGACAGAAACAAGCGTCATAGGTGTCAAGCAATTAAAAGAAGCGTTGCAGATTGAGTAAGCTAATCCAAGCTTCTATCAATAATTCTCTGCGCATGTTTCTGAAAAGGTTGAACTCATGAATTCAAGGTCGCAGTCAATGTAAACAAATCGAACAGTTAATTCTTTAGTATTTTTTAATAAAACAATAAAAAAATTATTTTTAAGTCCTATAAAATATAGTAAAATGTGCTTGAGAAATTTAGCAATAAAAAGCAGGGTCTACACGTAAAAGGTGTTGTAAACTCGACTTCTGTTTCATGTTCATCTCTTTTTCTTTAGGGGTCAATTTTTAACGCAGTCTTTATAAGTTACTTGTATACTGATATTTTTTATGTTGCGGGTATATTGTATATTATGATATTTTGTGTACGTTCCTTTCTGCATGCACCAGGCATTCATCGAGACCTATCCGCAGTTCAAGAAGATGTCTGGAACCGTTGCTAAGCACGTGACTGTTGTCAGTGAGTTGTCACGTCTTGTCTCAGCTCACGGACTGATGGACGTGTCAGAGTGCGAGCAAGAGTTAGCCTGTCACAGTGACCATAGTCAATCACTTCAGGTTGTTGTTGTTGTTGTTAACAAGAGCTAGTCTGTCACACTGGCCATAGTTAATCACTTCAGGTTGTTGTTGTTGTTGTTGTTGTTAGCAAGAGCTAGTCTGTCACTGTGACCATAGTCAATCACTTCAGGTTGTTGTTGTTAACAAGAGCTAGTCTGTCACTGTGACCATAGTCAATCACTTCAGGTTGTTGTTGTTGTTAACAAGAGCTAGTCTATCACTGTGACCATAGTCAATCACTTCACGTTGTTGTTATTTCTTAGTTGTTGCTTTTTTTTCGTCTAGGTACATGAATTACCTAACATGTTACGGAATTTATTTGCTTAGTTACTGGTTTTTGTACTTTTTGTCACTTTCCTTCTTCACTCAATGGATATTAGTAATCGTTGCCATTTGATAGCACAGCGATTGCAGCCGTCGTGGATTTAAGAATAAGTTTCCATCTCCATCTTGAGGTTTTTATTCATTCAAAGCTGTCAGCACTCGGTCTTCTGAGATGGTAGCTCATCAAAGAACTAATCGAGCCTAACGTTTCTTAACTTTATTTTTTGAAGCGCGCGCTAAACCCGTCCCCATTTATTGACGTTGTTGTTTACAGTTGTTAATTTAACAATTAACGGTGTTGTGTTCGAGCCTTGTAAAATCTCTTTGATATTTTAAAAGTGTTTTAAATCTCTTATAGAAAGTCAAAAGTGAATTAAATTCGTATAAGTTTAAATTTATTATGTTGTACAGGCTAAGTGAGATCCTACAAAAGGATCGTAGATCTTACGGATATGTTAATGAATGTAATGATTTGCTGTATATAGAAGATTCGGGCTCTGTTGAGTAGTGACAATCAGAAGCTGCGTGAGATAGATGCATTGAGGCTTGTCCTCTTGTATGCGCTGCGATATGAGAAACACGTTAATAATGATCTGTCAGGGCTGATGAGTACACTACAGCGCCGCGGTCTTAGCGAACAACTGATCAAGGTCTGTTATTGTTGTTATTGTTGTTGCTTGTGGCAATAATTAAACTGAATATCTTCTCATCGGCACCCCCCCGGCAGCATAATAAAATAATTAGCTCAATCATTGCATTTAAAATAATAACAACAATAATAATAAAAACAATAATGTAACAATTAGAGTGCTACTGTCGTCCATGACAATATCGAGCACTATTAAGACATTAAAGTCATTAATGCCCGCTATTTTGGACATTGAATATCCCTGTATTGGCCACAGATTCTGCATGCAACCTTGGTGTCATTTTTGATTCAAATCTTTACTTTAAAACATATATTTCATCAGTCTGTCGTTTTTTTGTTTCCATATCTGGCAGTTACGTCAAATTCGTAGGTTCTTTGACATCAATTCTGCCACTGTATTGGCTAATGCACTTTTCCATTCTGAACTTGATTATTGTAACTCCCTGTTGAATGATCTCCCGGAAACCTATCTAATTCATCGCCAACACGTACAAAATGCTCCTTTTTGTGTCGTCTGTAATGTACAAATATTCCAATCCCATATTCTTCTCTTAAGAAACTACACTGGATTCCAATCTCTGAACGATTAAAATTTAAGATAGCTTTCTTGTCTTTCAAAGGTTTAAGTTATTGTATAACATCCTATCTGACCTTTTATCAATCTATCAACCCCCTCGTAGTCTTCACTCGGCTAGTAAAAACCTTCTCGCTGTACCAAAGATTAAGTCTGCCATGGGCTTTGTTCTTCTGATGCCAAACTGCTCAAAATTTCTAATATTCTCGTCTCATTAGGTAGACACTAAGTTGCTAAATTAACAAATTCTTCCATGGTTAGGACGGCGTAAATTCAAGCTCTTCATACGCATGCTTGTACGTGAAACACAATTAAATATTCATCTATTAATCTACAAATATACGAACTATCAACGATACTAGCCGTTGGTATATAACCAACGCTGGTTATATAATGCTGGTTATATAATGCTGGTTATATAATGCTGGATTATGTTTAACTTTAAATATGAAAATCACAGTACATTAAAAATGTATTTCTGACAATTTTTGCATAGGTAGATCTTTAGATATTGGAGAAGTTTGTGTTACATAGTCGAATTTATGTATAATTCTAATGGCTCGTTTTTGCAGGGAAAATAGATCTTTAAGTACAGATGCGGATGCAAAATTGCATTACTTATGGGTCTATAGTTATTAACTTCAAAGTTATTTCCTGACTTTTTTAAAGGACAAATCTTTGCAGTTGATATTCCTTCGCTTCAGCAACAATTTAAAATTACAGGTAAAGGTTCTGCAATGTACTCAATGATATGTTGTAGTAAGTTAATGGAAATTTCATTCTACCACTATTACTATTACTATTCACTATTTTATTACTATTTTTCATACTACTGAAGGTATAAGAGAATTCATTAACAGTGGTTAAAAAGAGGTCGCATGAATCTGTATTAATAGATGCATTTGGCATATGACTTGGAATGATCTAGATTTAGTGATCTGATCTGAGAGATTCTTACAAATATCGACAAAATATTCCTTAAAGTTTAAAAGGGCACTTGCTTGTCGAATACTAGTTGGCCATTAATTCATCTGAAGTTAGTGAGTTATGTTTCTCTTTAATTAGTACTTGATTCATAATTTTGAACATCTTTTGCCAGAGATCATTCTTACACAGTTAAACTTTTTGTGTATAGTAATGTTTCTCACCTTTTACTAAAAGGCTTGTTAACTTATTTCGGTAGGCAATAAAATTAGCTTTCAAAATTAATTTTATCTTGCATCTTTTCACGTCTCTCTTAACATTCTCAAACTTACCCCTTATTCATTGGTCTTACGGTCCAGGTACCTAGTTTCATCCTTTCTTCGGAATTTCCATTCTTTGGCGTACCATCTATATTTACGTGCACTATTAATACGAATGAAATATCTGCAACTATAATGTTTTTTTAATTCTTTTATTAGTAGTGTATAGTAGTTATAGGAAAATTGTACAATGGTAGCGCCCTAGGCTAGGAGTTAGTACTCTAGTCATACTTATAAATAGCTTAAGTTATAGCACCAAGACACTATTCTTAGTTGAGGTAGTCACGAAATTTAAAAAATAATAGAAGTATATTTTTGAGTAATAATTAGCATGATAGTTTTGCAATTTTCAACGACTATTAATATTTTAAAAGGATTTGGGAGAGTTGTATGTTAGGCTGCCATTGCTGGTGTTATTTGTGAATTGTATATAAATCTATAGATGTGTCTACACACATCTATAGATTTATATACAATTCACAAATTCATTCAGTAATTGATTATGATATATTTCTGTGACCACTGTAGTATGTTATATCTGATTTTTTATTTTCGTTCCTACTGTGCTATTAAATTTGTATTTGTTCTTTCTAAACTACTTATATTAGTTTCTAGTTGGAAGCAATGAATTTATCGAGGCCAAAAATTACAATTTAACATCGGATTCTGACCATTTGTTCTATTGAAATTTATCATTATAGGCGTCTTGTGATCCTTGTAAATAATCTTTAGAATTCAGTACAGTTTAGAGAATTTTATTGAGTCTATGACACTCCTTTGATAAGGCTATGATAATTGTCTAATGCATTTTAAAAAAAGAAGGAATTTGAAGCACAGCTTGTACATGTATCTCATATGTTCACATTACTAGTGTAGACACTGTACGTATTATAAACGATGTTATTGTTACGTGTACAGCTTGTACCTGCTGTGCTGCAGTATGGGGGGCACAAAGCTCGTGGCTCAGATCTACTTGAGTCTGAGACACCCATTGCTATAACTAAGAAGTTTCTGAAAGGACTGAAGGTACGTCTGATTGTAGGGACAATTTTTCAGGGGCTCTCGCTTAGGTAGCCTAATAGAGATTAGATAGTAAAGATATGGCTAATTATTTAGAAGTCCTCTCATATTAATTTGAATACATATATACTTCATCGTCCAGCCAGTGACGATGTCGGTAAGATATCCGACCGCAGTTCAGTATATGTGTGTTCAAATCCTGGTCTCGTCCGTCACTGATATCGCTTTCGAGAGATGAAATTGACTTTAAGATTAACATTACAGCTTTTTTATCCATAGAGTTCTTGGAAAAGTTCTTGCTCGATGCCTCCTTAACGCTAAGATACTCGACCGCGGATCTGATGGTGCGGGTTCAAATCCTGGGCTCGCCCGTCACTGACATCGCTTTCGAGTGAGGAAACTGACGTTAACCTTAGCTTTACCAGCTTTAAGCTTTATGCATTGCAAACAATATTAAAGCTATCACTTGCAGTATTACAGATAACTAGTAAGATAAGTTATGATAACTTTGATAATTGGGTAATAACTGATTTATTGGGCTGTGATAAGTTATCACCGCCCAATAAGTATAGTGACTATTCATATCACAATTAATATTGACTCTCATAATTCTGATACTACTTACACATTTTCAAACATAAAGCTAAACCATTACAGTTTATAGTATATGAAATTGGCTTCGGATGTAGAGGGTGGTCTGTAGACAGTCAAAAAGAGATAAGATGTCGATTTATAAACAAGACGATTCAACATACGGTCAAGAGATGCAAAGGGAGAGCCATTACGTAAAGAAACTGAAAAAGTTGACCTAACAATAGCAGCAATGCCACGCCCACTACCAGTAGAACGACCGATGTTTAGGTTAGAATAGTCAGGAGGAGTAAGAGAGTTAAGGACTGAGGGTGGAGTATCAGGAAACAGCCATGATTCTGTTAAAAACAGAACTTCAATGGACTCGTCAAGAATGAACTGCTGAATTAGTTCAGGTTTGTTGAGATTGTTTGTTATTGTAGTGGCAGACACAAAGGCAATAAATGGACCAGTTAGAATAAGAAACATGGTCAGGATTCAATTCAACATCGCCAGCGATAATTAAGAGAAAAGAAAGAAATTTAAATGTCATCAATAAATGTTGCTCGTAAATGTCCTAAGGTGTTTCTCTGTCAGATGGTATTTGATAATACGTGTGCATGTATATTTTTATTAATATTATGATATGTCTAATATGTCTAAAACAGAAATGATGTGGTTAACCTCTAGTCATAGACAACATCTGCTCTCTACCTTACCGCTACGGATAGCCGAAGCTGAAATACTACCTGTCTAATGTGTTCGTAATCTGGGTGTTTATCTGGACTGCGACACTATGATGACCTCTCATATTAAGAGAACTGTCTGTACCTGTTTCGGTGTACTCAGGGCTCTTCGATGCATACGTCAATCTGTACCACGACCAATACTTCAGACATTAGTATCCACCTTAGTATTATCACGACTCGACTATGGTAACTCCACTCTCTATGGCTTACCGGATGTTCACTTAAATAGGTATCAGTCGATTCTGAATGCAGCAGCGAGACTTATCCATGGCGGCAGAAGAGGAGATCACGTCACTCAACTGTTAATGCAGCTGCATTGGCTGAGGGTACGTGAAAGGGTGACTTTTAAAATTGCATGCCTAACGTGGCGGTCACTGCACCGCTGTGGACCAGAATCTCTCTTCTGACCTTCAATATGCTTCTTAGGGTCGTCAGCGTCACGGTCTTCGGTCAGATGGTTCGGGTCAACTCATTCGGCCGAGAACAAATGCCTCGCAAGGTGATCGAGCCTGGCCTTCTGCCGCGGCTTGCGTTTGGAATGGTTTGACACCTAATAGTCTAAGACATGAGTCTAGCTATTTAGCTTTCCGTCGTGGTGTGAAAACATTATTGTGGTCGCGTAGTTTTTCTACATGAAAGTACTATACACTTACGTATGCTTATTGTAAGTATTTTGTATATGAAGTCTGAATGAGTGTTGCTGGATAGCGTAAAGTTCCGCTCATATGTAGAAATTTTTACTAGTTTAGATATTAATTTAAATGTAACTGTTATTTAGCTCATGATAACAATTGAACTCTTCCTGTAAAGTGGTCTAGAAGACCGAGTTCGGCCATGACACTGCTATATTAGTTTTCGTTGCTAATAATAATATTAATTAATCTACTATATAAGTCAATAGTGTAATAATTCATTGGTGTTTGTAGGGTGTAGAAAACATATATACGCAGCACAAGCCACTGTTGAGTGATCTACTCGACCAGCTGATCAGGAGTAAACTGAAGGAATCCAGCTTTCCCTATTTAGGAACAAGTCAGCTTAGAGACCGGTACGTACATTATCTTCGGAATAGAGAGCACGTAGTTGAGTACTGAAGTTTTAATCTCGCATCAGCCCTCTTGTAATCATGTTATCATGAATTACTCATCCTTCGAAACCTCTCAACTGTAGGCATGAGATTCTTTCCGTGATGAGATATCCGTGAGATTCTTTTATTTGTTTCAGAAAACATTGAATATATCAGTATAGCTATCAAAATTAGTAAGCATTAGTATAGGCCCCACTCGTGGTTTAAAACGAGCACTACTGACGATTCTACTCATAAGAAGTTGTACTTACAAATGGGTGACTTAGATTCTACTCATAAGAAGTTGTACTTACAAATGGGTGACTTAGATTCTACTCATAAGAAGTTGTACTTACAAATGGGCGACTTAGATTCTACTCATAAGAAGTTGTACTTACAAATGGGTGACTTAGATTGATAGTTTCTTTTCTTGATAGAAATCGGGGAAATATATTTCTGTAGCTTATTGTCTAAGCCCGTCCAGCACGTGTTGCTTGTAAGTTCTCAAAGTCTCAGGCTCACACTTCGTCTTGTCGCCACGGAAGGTGGACAGACGGCTTGTTTAGTTGTATGAGCGTTAAAATGTTTTGTCTTTAGTTTCCTTTACGTTGCCCCTCTCTCTACAGTAAGGACGACGCAGGACGTCCGTATTTTACACGTGGTAATTAGACTAAAATAGGGTGTTTTTCGGAGTAGGCTTTCTGTAACCAACTATTTTATTTCGCAGGTACTTATTTTTAGACTACTATTAATCATAACCTCTTTTAGTAGAAATGTGCAGCTCCTAGTAAGAATCGCGGAGTTGACTATAACTAAAATTAAATGATGACAGAGGTAATAATTGCGATATAAAATCGTTGATTACTGTAAGCCCACTCTGCAGAGCACCCTGTTTGGTCTATTTAGAATATAGGCTATCAGTAACTCTAATAGTTGTCATAATATTAACTTAGTAAGATCTAGATGATTTATACTTTTTACAACTTTTTTGGTGCTCCCTGAGAAATTTTATTGGGTATCAATCCCTTCTACCACTCAGATTCCGCCGTACCTGCTGTATTCCTATTTTTACACATTTTGTCGTCAACGTTCATGCATTAGAATTTGTTATGTCACTAAGCCTCTCTTTTCATTTGCTGCACCCTCACTTTGGATCTCTTTTGCGTATAGCTTTTCTCTTCGTCTTCCACTTACCACGGCTGAAAACTGAATTTTTACTATCTTTGATGCGAACAATAAATGGTTATTATTAGTAAAATTATTCATTAGATCGTAAGGGCCATGTGTTGTGTGCTACAGACCACAGGATATCATCGTGTTTATGATCGGAGGAACGACGTATGAGGAATCACTGGTGGTGCACAATCTCAACAAAGTGACACCGGGTGTCAGAATTGTGCTCGCTGCCACGCACGTGCACAACACCCTAAGGTTGTACACACTACGATAAACATATGTCGAGCCCATTTCATCACTTGAACAAAATAATATTTCTCTCACAGGCAGGGATAATGACTCTGGTTTTTTATGCCACCCGACAGAAACGAATATTCTGATAGAGAAATGTGCATAATGTTGCTAGCTGGATTATTTAAATATGATATGATGATGGTGATAATTTGTTAATGATGTTAATCTATTTGAAATCTTGGTGATAGACTTATAGGATGACGATTATAACTTGCTTTTATAGTTATTGCTTGAGGTTAGGATATATGTTCTACATATATTGTATATGAGAATTTCTTGTAGTTACCTGGACGAGATAGGATTAGACGATGATGATAATTTGTTGTATAGTTACCAGGATGACATCAGGGTGGTTGTTATATTAGATTATAATGATGTGTTTTGCAGTTACCTGTTGGTGGATATATTACATGATGATGATTTGTTTTGTACCTGTATGACATCAAAGCGTTGGATATATTAGATGATGATGATGTGTTTTGTACCTGTATGACATCAAAGTGTTGGTTATATTAATGATGATGATGTGTTTTGTACCTGTATGACATCAAAGCGTTGGATATATTAATGATGATGATGTGTTTTGTACCTGTATGACATCAAAGCGTTGGATATATTAATGATGATGATGTGTTTTGCAGTTACCTGGATGAAATCAGGGTGGCCACACAGAGCGTGCACGGTGTTACGAGACCCGCAGCTCGTCTGCCGCGCAGATAACCACAGCCTCATTCCACCTAACCCATCCCTAAATATAATACGTGATTGAGTGAATAGCTTAATTCTAAGATAATATATGAAAATAAAACTGAAATAACATTTTAGATTTCAGATATAATCTTAAAATTATATTACAATGTTTAAAAAAATTATAAAATTCTATTTTGTTGCGTCTCTTACTGTACAGACAAATATAGCTGCTTGCAGTTAACTAAGTTAAGTATAAATTTATATGTTTGTTCAGTGTTCTCGATTAGTCGCTCGATACTGTGTAAAACAAATGCTTAGTCATTAAACATTGCTGTAGTCGACATTAACGCTTTAGGTTGTTCCGCACGAATTATTGATTTGACATTTCAATTCTGTAACATTCCATATATAGTTCTCCATGAAACAAAAACTTTCGGGAGGATCAGAACTTTGTATTGAAGGTCTGTAGATGCATCAACCTCTCTAGAATTCGAGTGCATAGCCTAATTGCAGGTCCTTGGCATATAAGTGAAATCTATACTACTAACTTAATATTGGACTGCTATATTAAGATTAAGATGTATATTAAGATTCGAAGTAAGAATCAATATTGAATTAATGAAACCGCGCTGGGTCAGGAAAATGTACGCTGCGCCACTCGAGAAGGCGTCTAAACAGGGGCTTTAATATTAAGTCAATATTAATATTAATATTAATGAGGAAGTTCTAGAGAGAGTTAATAAAGGTATTAAGAAATAGGAAGAAGAGTTGGATAGGACACATTGTAAGGGGGGAGGGTCTATTAAAAGAGGTCATAGAAGGTAGAATGGAAGGAAAAAGAGGCAGGCCGAGATTAGGTATGTTAACCCATTAGTATTTAACCCACTCATATGTGGAAATGAAGAGGAAAGCGGAAGACGAAGAGTGAATCTTCTTAGTGCACTGCCTACTGGCAAGTAGGCAGTGCACTAAGAAGATTTTATTTTTATATTATTATTATTATTATTTAAAAACGCAACAGCAATTCTAATTTTTTCGACTTCAACAAATTTTAATTTATCTACCGTAACAAAAATTTGTCAACATACTTTAAAATTAAATTCTATAGATTTATTTATTGAAAATTCTTTGTTTCAAAGCTGTTCGGCCTCTGACTTCATAACAGGTACATGTAGAACTGCTAATTGAACTATTTTGTTTTGAAATAGAAAAGTTATATCTGCTAGTCTTGAGATTCAATGTATCAACTACACAAGGCGCAAACTATTCAGTCATGGCGACTGTGGTACAACTAAATGTTCTAAGTTGTAGCGAAGGACAACTCAGGAGGCATTTAATTTTATCCTGTTACATTAAAACATCAAACGCCAAATTGTGATAAAAATTATTAGCTTTCTAATGCTGATAAATTTATTGTTTTCGTTCAGCACAGATCTCCCACAGCTTCTTTTAAGATTTTTTTTTGTTTAGACTTCGGCATAAATACATAATTAATTTTATTCGGGTAGCAATTTAGTTTACTGCTGTTTAAAAAATGTAATTTTTTAAACAGCAATAAACTACTTGAAAGGGCAATGCAGTTTTCAATCACAATTGTATATGGTAATTCTTTCTTTCAAACATTCTTATGTTTTCCTTTTAAAATAACGTGATGACCCGTTTGGAATACCAACGTGTACATTTTTAGCGCTCTTACCCTACGAGGCAATCACTGCTAGGAAGACAGGGGAGGGCGACATGCGCTTACTGGAGAGCAAAACCTTGGACTGAGGAGAACCACTCGCAAGTCCAATACGATAAGTAAGCGTTTTATAAGAACTACAACAACTTTAACGTAACAACACAATATTGGCAATAAATAATTTCAGGTCGCATAAAAATGAACAATATGTACAAGTCGATAAAACATCTTAATACAAAAATTAAGTCATAGATAAAAATCATCAGTTCTTATAACCCGATAAATATCTTTTTGAAATGTTCATCTATTAAATACTACGAAGACTATCTCGTACAGCGTCTATCATAAGTAAAATAGAATTTAGGCGTAGATTAATCCAAAACAAGTGGAAATCTACTATAAAAATCTTTGGCATTATTGTATCACTGAAATCGATATTAACATTCTTGACGCAACTTGTCTTCGAAACAACAATCCAGACTGTTGGCGCGTAGGTTTTCAGACTATTCGAAACTAAGGCGGGATTTAGATTACCAATGACTCAATTGTAAATGGGATATTATTTTAAATTTAGATTTTGTGGAAAAATTGAAGAGATCAGATCCTTACAATGAAGAATTTTTACACTGTATCGCAATTCATCGTAACAGAGATGAAGGGTACACACGTGGCTACCTGCTTCGTTGCTATTTCAAGACTCGGTTTCTACAATAAATCGAATCCTAAAAGAAATCTTTCTTTTAAAAGTGTAATTGACAATATTTGCAAAACACGTGCACCACGGAACTCTGAGCTCAGGTTATATAACAATTTATGTAAATTAATACATAAACATTCATTATATATCGTGTGCTTGAGAGATATGACTACTGTTTAGAAAACAGCAAAAGTATAATTTTTACTTTTGAACTACGCTAGAATATTGTTAGCTTAAAACCTGACTCCAAACACGACGTAACCAAGCGACAATGATGGCCGTCAAGTTTATTAACTAACGGATGATGACCAGTATCATACATACACGAGAAACAATTAGAAACATTTTATAATACGAGAGACAGAGAGATACATCTGAAAGATTAGGCGCCGCATTGTCTACAGCGACACTTTCTCACTATCGGCATGCGATGAACGACGCGAGTTCCATTGTTGCAGGTTAGTCGAACTTTTCTCGTTTTGATTTTCTTAGGTTGACAGCAGAACTCGCCCGAGCACGCTCCATTGCAGCGCCTGTGCTTGACTCTGTGTCGTGACGAGCAGTTACTGACTGGATCCACGTACACAGCCATGTACTCCAGCCCGTGACACGTCGGCGCTGTCAGCAACACATTCATTATAATTGTACAGTTACCTGCAAGTCTTCAATTAATGAAACTGCGCATATAAAAAAATAAGTACAAAAATCAAGTGCATTTTCGTTATCTGATATTTAACATTCACATGAAACTGCAAGGGCAAGCTTCTTCCAGATTCGTGATCATCGTCGTGTACATTCATATCTGACAGTTGCTACCTAGAATATTTTCAAACTTCTTCTGACTAGAATTAATAACTCGACGACTCGTGTTATCTATTGGTGCTGCTCTCATGCAATCTATGTGGGACTAATTTTGTTATAGATTGAAAGCACATCTCCTCTTTCCATATATTTATATAATCTTTCCTCAATGTTTTATATCATCGGAACGACACCGTTTATGATCCTTTTTCTCATCACGTGTTTTAATAAAACACGTGATGAGAATCGCTTGAGTGAATCGATTTGTAGTGGCATGTGATGGGGCGTCCCTGACATCATCCTTGTATGAGAGAGAGGGCTAGACTGCTATATGATCAGTTGCAGTTTGTTCAGAATTTCCTAGAACTTGCATATTTCATATTCACGCGTGACATACATTTTTTAAAGTAATTTAGAGAGGCTAACAATTAGAGCGTATTGTTTCGGTTTGGTCGGTTTTCATTTTAATTATATATATATATATATATATATATATATATATATCAAACACATTCATTGTCTACGTTAAGTAATGCACACCAGTTCAACACTAGTGCGATAAAATGGAAAAATATATTTTCGGATAGAACAGTAAAACGGAACTAAATAAGTTTTATATTAGTGGTCATTATGGTATTCCAGCTGTACAACTGAATAAATCAGAAATGGACAGCTCTTCTAAGGCTTACAACATTGTCTTCTCAAAGATTTTCCGTACATTTGATAAAATAATATTCTATATTGTCAATGGTACTGTGGATTTTTGCCATTTGAGTTATTATATGAATACCATAGGTTTATATTCCTGCACAACTTAATAATTAACGATAAGTTAAGTGCTAAGCATAATTTGGACTCTCCTGAATACAATGATTATGTACATTAAAAGTAAATTTGCAATAGATAGTAGTGACTATTTGTCGAGTATTCGTTATAAATTTTGGCGCTATTTAAAAAATGTTCTATTTTAGTCATTGCACAGTATGTGAAAATATTTAAACTGTTATACACGTGCACGTGTATTATATGTATTATATGTATGATACGTTTTAACTGTTATGTGCACTGTTATGCGTTATGTGCAACTGTTTTATACGTTTTAACTGTTATGTGCACTGTTATGCGTTATGTGCAACTGTTTTATACGTTTTAACTGTTATGTGCACGTTTCATATGTATGCTGTTGTGTCATGTACATATTGCAATGTAATTTACCTATGTGTGTTTTCTACCAAGAAATGGTGAATTAAAGATTATATATTATAATTACATTGGATACACGACTAGTCAACAAATATCTACAGTAATGCTTCCTGAGGACCTGAACCAGCAGGATGCATTACTGTTATTTTAGATTAACATGTCGTTTGAACTAGTCCATATGCACGTAATTTGTACATTTTCACTTGAGACCGAGTTTTGTATGGATTTCTTATGTGCATTCAAATTGGTCTTAAATTGATCTAAAATTTTCGAAACTGATGGCTTTGTTGTTTTTGAAAAAAATCACCATATTGTTCCTAAGGATGACATTCAATTTTTGCTTATTTTTATTTGAGTGATCTCTATTGTATCACATTTTAGACATTTTAGTTGTAACCTATACTATTATTTACGAGTGACGAACAAATTTTTAATTTGCATATTTGAGTATGAAGGTGAACTAGTCATGAACGTCAGCATTTTAGCATGTGAAGGTGATTTTTGTTTGTGAAGTCTGCATAGTTCAGTTTATCTGTGACCAATGTCCTGAAGTTTGCATATTTTGATTGAAGATTTCGAAAAAAAATACTTCAGTAATTTTTTTATTACTGAATGAAATTCATTTCAGAAGTATTTGTGGAATAGTGAAGTTGAATGCATCTGAATGGTTCAGTTCAGGTTCAGGATCAGGTTCAGTTGAGAGTCCCATGTAATTGGCATAAGGCCTAAGAATTGTATTCAAAATCTGCATGTGCGGTGACTTTAATATTAATTATTCTTTAAAAAAATGGCTGTATTTAAGCGTTTATGAAGTCAGTTTATTTGCATTTGAAATTAAGTTTTGATGATTTTATGCCTGTATGCCTCATGTTTATGAGAGAAAGCTAGTTCTTGAAATCTTCATACGTAGCTGTTGTCAATCAAAATCTTATTACTGCCTGTGAGCTTGTTTTCAATCTTGGCATGTCTGTACTTGAAACTATAAGGGAGCATAAGTCTAGGAAATGTGGACATAACACTGATGTACTAATGCTGTTGATATTTATGCTCTGCGTTGTTGAAGGCATCAGTATCATTTTCTCTAATCGTGTTGATGTTTGTTACTATTCAAGTAAACGAGTGTTTAAATATTGAAACTTGCTGAAACAGATTGAAACAACATTCCGTGAACCTCTTCCTTCTTTGTAGGAGATTGTGTAAAAGGGCCCACTCTTAGCTGTAAGAAAATATTATGACCAGCCTACTAGGAGCCCTGAAAAAGGAAAGGAAGGCCCGAAAAAGTTTTGTAGCTCCACTATCTGACAATTCCCAGTGGGAAGTTTCCACTTTAACCACTGAGCATAGTAATTACAAGCACCCTACTATAAACACACAATTGAGAAAAGAAATCTCTAGAATTCTAAACTGTATTTGTCAAAAGTGAAATTTTTTATGTTAAATCAGAAAAATAGCATAGTGAGAAAGCATTATGAAATTTTTTATAGAATTAACATTTAAATACATTACATATCAAATATTCAACATATTCGACAATAAAAATAAGAAATTACATGTCGATATTTAGACAATGCATAAAAGCATGCTTTATCCTTAAACAGCACTAGCCGAAAGTTGATCAAGCATAGCGACAGTGCGGAAGTAAGACAGCGAGCTAGATATTGTCATGATAACAATTTACCGCACGTGTGTTGGATACTTACATTCAGCTTCTCTACTAGGTTTATACCCGCGCCCATTGGATGAGTATCTGCTCGTGTCGCTGCTCGGCGTTGAACCAGAAACCTTTCGCCTATAAAATCGTCCGCTGTCTCTAACTGACTCTATACGAGTTGAGTCTAAAGCTAAAACAATAGAAGCAAAGCCGACATGCAGTGAAATTGAATGCTAATTAGAATAACTCAAGACAACTAAGTCAAAACAACTAGCTAACATGACATAAGCATAACGTTTTAAATAATTTTCAGTGAAAACATCGTGGTGTCAAAAGACAATTGGAGTCTCGTAGTTTTTCCAATTGAAATTGCAATATAAGTATAAGTGTATATATAGTATGCTACATGTTGAATGTAGCCTACTACATACAGAAATACCACTTGACGTTCGTCGAATTAAATTAGTCCTAATCACCCATTATAAAATAATTAACCATTTGCTTGATTACCTGTTGAGGAATTTTCTTCTTTTAAAATCGGAATCACAAGAAACAATGGTGCCATCTATATGCTAAACCCTTTATATTTAACGCCGAACATTACCACTTTAAAAATTGATGTATAAGCATATGGAACCAACATGCTAGCACAGCAAATGCTCCCTCCTGTCTAGCACAGCAAATGCTCCCTCTGTGAATTCTTTTAAGAAAAGGTTTAATGAAACTGATCTTAGCAAATTTCTAAGGAACTGCTATACACTTTGACATCATTTTAACATTATTCTAAATCATCTACAGTAAATTCGAGTGATATTTGATAGTTGTATTTAAGGACCCTTGATTGTATAACTTCTATTATGGTGCAATATTTATACTAGTGTTGTTGTTGTTCTATGTTTAAGGTGTTGACAAAAAGTCTTGTTTAAGCAATTTCTTTAATGACGTGTTAACGTCACTTCCGGTGAATCGTTCTTATTATTGATGACGTGGAAAAGTGAGGTGTGCTGGAAAAGCACGTATTTTCAGGAGACAGAAATAGTTTTATATGTCGCTTAGAGGAATGATGAAGCGACAGAGCCTCCTGTGATCTCCGAGATATCCAAAGTGGAACTGGAAGATAAGTTGAATACTTTTGATCATGATTTAGTAAAGGTTTTTAGAGTGCTTGAATGTTGAAATATTAATATTTCTGCGAACAGTGGGGTATTTAATGTGCTAGTGCAGGATATAGAGTAATTAGTAAAATGCTGTTGAGGGCAGCGTAGTTACTTATAAAAGGCTAGTTGAAGGCTTAATCCATTTAATTACATAAATCCTTAAATTAATGTTAATTTGTACTGGTCTCTAAATATTGTTTCTCAGCGGCCTACACTTGTTAAATGTAGAGTACTTGGTAGGTTGGCTGAGTAGAGACCAGGGCGACTTGATATTGTTTTTGTACCTTGTATTATTATCGTATTATTGTATGTGTCGTTTCCGTGCTCGATGTATACTATTAAATTAATTAGAAAACTTGAATTAAAGAAGTTAGCGTTTGTATTGAATTAATAGATAGTTTTATTATAGTGTCACATTAACATTAAAGACAAGTAATCATAATAATAGATAAAAACATTAGATTATAATTATACTTCACACGTAATTCGCTGCAATTTTTTAATTTTTCCAAACTCTCAACTGTTTTATGGGACTCATTGGTATAAGCGTAACCTGCTGAATTTTATATTATATGTTTTAAGTGTGCATAATTTGGTTCCTGCGGTTTATCTTTTCGGGATATGTAAGTGCCTCAACAAGGCCTTAATTTCCGTTCATACGGTTTTCTCATCTGATGTTTAGTGTTCTTTAGTGTTTAGTGCATCAGTGTTTTATTTAATTGTGGAAGCTACAATTATATATAATAATAATAACAATAGTAATAGTAATAATAAATATATTTATAAAGCGCCGCTCTATGCTAAATACCACAGTAACGCTAAATGGACAGTGATGGTCAAGTTGCCTGGTGGTATAATACCACAATCGGTGCAGCGACTAGAACTCTGCAAGTCTGGAGTATGAGCGACAATTGGTCCAAAACATAAAAGTCATTACAACGTGGCTACAAGGCCTTTCTCTGTCATATTTGCGTCAGTCGCCTCTTACGAACATGTGCAGTTGTAGGTAGGTTCAACTCTCAATATTCCCGAACCTACTAGGGTAATATTACTATTGCGGTAGATGTACCAGTGCATACTACAGCGCAACATACAGCACTAAATTAGAAAGTGCTAACTGGAAGTCACTATTGATTAATTACATGTACTTTCAACTCCTATTGAATACGTCATCCATTAGTGCTATCATAGTTAAACGGTAATTTAAATTAATTTGGTTCCAAATTTTTACTTCAAGATTTCAATTTACGTTCCATTTCATATGGGGAATTGGATTTAGTGCACTTGGTTTAGCTGCGCGTCAATGAACGAAGTTTAACAACGTCGGACCAGTTTAGTACTTTGATGGGTGAATAACTTGGAACCGGATGTTGACAACTTTGAATTAATAATCCCAAGGATGTTCACATGAATTAGATAATTCCCAGGAAGTTGAAAAGTTGTTCTTAATTTCGCTTCGGCTGCAATAAATGCGCTATGAAAGGCAACAATTATGACAGCCATGCAGAGGAAGGAGGAAATTCCGAAAACTACAAGATAGAAACTAAGCGAGAAAACTCTGTAACACATGCAGTATATGTAGGCCTAACCATGTATGTGCATGTGTGTGTGATACGTGTAACTAGCTGAACAAGTAATTTTTATTGTAATTGCATGAATTGTATCATGTTGTTACCTAAGTGGTGAATTATAGGTTTAGTCAATACTAACCAAGAAGTTATGTGGAGCTACGCATAGGTATATCGTATGTACACGATCTACGGTACTATACAGTGCTAAGTATATAAGAACATATGTGAGTAGTAGTGACAATAAAATACAACAGTAGATGATTCGAGCTATTTATTTATAGTTATAGCCTACATTCAGAAGATTTGAGCAACAAAGATAAGATATGATTAGAGAAATGATTTTTCAAAATTGAGTGTAGAAAATTAAAGCAACAAGCAATAGATGTCTAGAGGCGATTAGACATAATGGTTTACGCAAAGAGTTAACAGATTTGGTTTAGAAGCGTATCATACATAAATCATGTAGTAAATTATGTTACAAGAAAGCTATCTAAAATAATATATCGCTTTATATATTTGCCAACCGACCATAAAAATATGTTACAAAAACCGTTACATACTGTTTTTCTTGCTTAACTATTATGATGCAACTCTAAGTGTAAACCATTATTAAGTTCTTGAATCTATAAACAAACTACAGACTACTTAAGACCGTGGAGTCAATTTAAAGCTGCAAACAATTTGCGATATGCACATATAGAATCACGGTAATTTATATTTGCAGTGATTCACATGTTTATAGTAGAAGTATGCATGGAAATTTGCCCACAAATACAGCCGCGGGTAATAGCAAATTATTTGCGGGCAATGGATAAAGAGGCGAAGATAGCCCGCGGGAAGGGGGATGAAGGATTATATTAACCAAGGGCGGAAGATGATTTTGCGTAAATGACGCGGGACGGAAAATATTTGGAAGCAAATTGTTTGTTTTATAAAATTCTGCCATTTAAAATGGTGATAGCACTCTGTTTGAAATTATTATTCTATAATCTTGACATGTTTTGTTTACTAACTAATTATTTATAATTTATGAGTAGGACCTAATGCCATTTCTGACAAGATATTTGTCCTATTAAATCAATGTCACATTGAAATCGGCGACTATGTATATATTAGCTTGAGACTATGTAAAGTATATATGTACTAGACTATGTAATACTAGCTTGAGAAAGGCATTGACGGCATCTACCCTTTTCTGCTAATTTGAATGCTAATAGTGAAAGAAATGCCACTATAGCCTACATCGTGGAAAACTTTCGTAATGGTGTTTGTTTAGCTTTCTGTAGCCACTTCAAGTGTGTTAACTATTAAAACCTGCTGTCACAAAAGAAACAAGATGGTACTACTGCACTGATTAACCAGTCAATATCATGAGCTAAATTGGCAGTCAAAGTAGGGTTGGTCTATACACAGATTTTCACATCTATCAGCATTTAAAATTTTAAATATAAATTTAATATAAATTAATGAAGACAAAATCAGAAATTATCAACTCAGTTTTTCTACTTCGATACCAAGTTATAATTAAATATTTGAATCAGAAGTGACAAAACGCAAAAGTGACTAAATTCAGCTAGTTTTATACAGTTTAATTAGTTAGTATTTAGTCTATGGATTTGTTTTATTACATTGATATTATTTCAAGATTAGTTGGTATTTAGTCTATGGATTTGTTTTATTACATTGATATTATTTCAAGATTTCATTACAAAGAATTCGAGATTAAATACGGATGAGGAGAGAGCTTGAAAGGGATGAGTGTGGATAAGGATAAAGGGATGAGTGTGGATGAGGATAGAGCTTGGAAGGGATGAGTGTGGATGAGGATAGAGCTTGGAAGGGATGAGTGTGGATGAGGATAGAGCTTGGAAGGGATGAGTGTGGATGAGGATAGAGCTTAGAAGGGATGAGTGTGGATGAGGATAGAGCTCGGAAGGGATGAGTGCAAGTGAGGATAGAGCTCGGAAGGGATGAGTGTGGGTGAGGATAGAGCTTGAAAGGGATGAGTATGGATGAGGATAGAGCTTGGAAGGGATGAGTGTGGATGAAAATAGAGCACGGAAGGGATGAGTGTGGATGAGGATAGAGCTTGGAAGGGATGAGTGTGGGTGAGGATAGAGCTTGAAAGGGACGAGTGTTGGTGAGGGTAGAGATTTGAAAAATGAGTACGAGTGATAGTTTTGTGCGGTTTTGTGAGCAGTTATGTTGCTAAGGGAGGGTGAGGGCGCAAATAGGAGTATCTGGGCAGACCTCCAATCTGTGGAATCAGGTTACACGAATTTAAGAGGAATCGGTTAAGAGTTGCAATTTATAGAATAAGTAATAACATCTGTAGAGAAACCAACAATATCATCGCAACATAAGTAAGGAGGCTGTGGCAGATTAGTCTACCAAGCTCTTCAGCTTGGTAGACTAATCTGCAATAAGGAGCAAGTTGCTGATCCCGTATGTAGGTCGAACTGCGCAGTGTTTGAGACAAACTGTTCAATACATTGATTGAGTGAGAACGGATTATAACCTACCCATTTCACAGAACGTTCCTGAATATCCCTGACTGCACTCGCACTTGTAGCGCATGGCGTCGAGCGCGTGACAGCGGCCATGCTTGCACTGGTGACTCTCGCACGGGTCAGTCGTGACTGCGCAGCCTGGCAACACCTTGTACTGCGTCGTTATACTCGTGAAGTCGAACATGCGCCCGTTGATGTAAACCTTCTTAATGCAGCCTAGCGTCATACAACATATTACAAACATTACTCTTTATCCAGCATTCTGCAGATGGCAGGTATAGAGCAAGTCTACCTCAACATTTGCTAATGTGCAAGTTTAATCTGCAAACGATAGAATTACCCAGCAAGGATCTTTGAGAATGATTTCCTTACCCTGATCACCTTTTTATGGTATTGGTATAGTCGAACACTATCTGAAATGTATACTCCTTGTCATTTATCACTGTCGTTTGTAATATTTTTGAACTCGAGCATAAATGATCATAAGTTTGGTTAGCTTCAAAAGAAGCAACTATAGTACATAAGTAACACAGTTTAACTTTTTGGTTTGCATGATGAGTATATAAACAAAACTATTAAGATAGTCTAGCAGTTAATTATAGTTATAGTCTATTAAGCAGTTTACTTTATTTAATATAAGCGATACTATTAAATAGCTAACTAACAATTATAGCAATATTAATAATAATAAAACAAATAATAATAATAATAATAAATAATAATAGTAATCATAATCATTATTATTATTTTGATTATTCTTATTATTATTGCTATCATTATTAACAAGTCTTGAAGAGGGTGAGTACGGATATCAACTGATTTATCAACTGCCTATTTGATAAATGCTATAAGAAATAGGAAGAAGAATTGAATAGGACACATTTTAAAGGGAGATAGTTTACTAAAGGAGACCTCCTTTAGTGAAAAGGAGGTCTCCTTTAGTAAACTAAAATAAACTAAAATACATAAAAGGTGAATGGAAGGAAAGAAAATCAGAGAAAAACCGAGTTTAGGAATGTTAGTTGATTTAAAGATTCACTCGTATTTGGACACGAAGAGGAAAACGGAAGACAGAGACGAGTGGAAGCATTATATGCTGCCAGTAGGCAGTGCACTAAAAGAGAGAGAGAGAATAATAATATTTAAAAAATTACTCTCTTAAACAAGAAAACGATTTATATAATGGTAATAATAATAGTAATAATAATAATAAAATAATAATTTAGGCTTTCCATGACTTTGCAAAAGATTTCATGCAGTCTTCTACAACAATTCTTTTAAGCCGATTAATGACTTCGAGTAGCCGGGCGGCGATTCAGCACGTATTGCTCGAATCGTTTTTATCAAACCCCAGGTTCTTTACATCGGGGTAAAAATGTAATATAAAAAATACTACTACTACTAATAATAATTATTATTATTATTATTAAATATGAAATATTGAACGCAAAAGAACCGTTAAAGCTGACAGTATTTCTGACGTGCCACTTCTTGGAGGCAGCGTCCTTGATGCTGGCCGGAAGTCCACCGAGATACAGAGGCTCGTTGTTCGACTCCATGTAGAGCTGCGAGCCCTCGTTCAGGATGGTTCTCGCCTGCCCATCGTCCACTCTCATCGTCATGTTCTTGCCCACCGTCAGCAGCTCGACGTTGTGCTCCTTACCGTCGTTGATCTGCTCAAAACTGAACATGGTTGACACCGGGTAGTTGCCGATGTTGTAGCTCACGCGAATCCTTCCTCGGAATATCTCGACGGCGACGTGCTCGTCGAAGCCCTGATAGAGAATGACGCCCTGGGACTGTCTCGTCGACAGGATGAGGGTCACGTTGGCCTGGGGTCGATGCTGTAGGGGCGGCAGCGACACGTAGGCGTCCTTCTCGTGCAGACTTATACTACTCAACTTCTCACACTTCTTACCCTCAAACCCTGCGGCAACAACACCATAGCCAGAGAATTACAGAGTAAATGAGAAAAGAATAATCGACCGAACGAACGAACGAACGAACGAATATATGAATGGATACTATAGGAATGATTGAATGATTGATTGCATGATTGGCTGAATGCATGAATGAGTGAGCAAGAAAGAAAGAACGAACGAATGAACGTATGGATGAATTGGTTATTCTAGATTCAAAGTTAGTTTTCTGAATTCTATAGACAATACCGAAAACTAAATATAATCAACAAAGAATTAGTAAAGGTAAAAGTTAAAAAAATAAGGTGACTCTAGAGTTAGGAGACCTACGAGACGAGGAGTGGGTTACCTGGTGGACACCTGCAGCTATACTCGGGTGATCCCGGGGGTTGGACGCACATAGCCCCGTTCTTGCAGTCGTGGTGGAGGCAGACACTGGACGGGTGATACTCGACGCTCGGCACGGGCGGGATCTCACAGAACCTTCCGCCGTATCCTCTGCCGCACACACAGCGGTAGCTGTTCAGACCGTCCTCACACGACCCGCCGTTTCGACATATATGTCCCACACAATCATCAGCATTCTCTGAACAATTCCTACCCGTGTACCCACTCGTGCAGTCACATCTACATAAATTAATCAAACGACCAATCAACGAATCAGTCAATCAACCATTCTTTCATAATGAAGGAGACAGTCAGTCAATCAAACAGGAAGTCAGTCAGTTAAGAATCAATTTATCAATCAGTTAAATGAATCAATTATGAAGTCACCATCATCATCTTAACTCAAATCCCAGTTTAAGTGGGGTCCAGATATGAATAGACCATCTCTACTCCTCTCTATCTCATACCAAACCAGCAGTCAATCCCCTATAATCTCTTTCACTCGTTTTATAAACTCTTGTAGCAATTATTGGAGCCTAGGTGCTCACCAACCAAATGCCCTTTCTGACGTTGATTTGGATCTTACACGTGCAGTTACCGGTTGATCTATTCTTCAAAATACCCGGACACAACACGGGCAATCAATTGTTAAGTAAATAAATATATCAATCAATCAGCTCTTTATTGGAGATGTTTGCTTAACGTATGGGAAGCTCTCAGGGCCCACCTGAAGTCTGAGTCCAGAGCGACGCATGAGGCTCCATTAGAACACGGGTTGTAATCATCGCAGAACCGAACTGTCTTCTCACAGAGTTCTCCTGCAAATAGTTCATTTCAACTTCTCAAGCTAATTATAAATTAATTTGTAACTTAAAATCAACACTAATGTCACACTGATATGACTAATGTCGGTAAGATATTCGACCGCGGATCATTATGTGTGGGTTCAAATCCTGCGCTCGCCCGTTACTGATATCGCTTTCGAGTGATGAAATTAACGTTAACACTAGCTTTACCAGCCTTTTACTGAGGCATATTTGCGTTCCAGCGCACGACAGGGACAATAAAATTAGAGCTATACAGTCGTCTACGACAAAATCGAGCATCAAGTCCAAAAAGGCAAGTCATTAAGCAAACACTAGGTATTGCGTAAATGAGGAGAATCTAAATCTAGTCAGAGGAAAAGACACTAAAGCATGTTTACATTAAAATTCAACGCACGGAAACTGGAGTAATAATATTAATAATAATATTAAAGGTTTAATGTCCGTATCCTCATACAATGATGATGTCAGAGACGTCCCACATCACATGTCACTACAATTCGATTCACCCCAAACGATCTGAAAACAAGTGCTGAGAGAAAGAAAAAGATCCTAAACGTTGCCGGTCCGGTGATCAAAAAAGAAAAAAATCAGTCAGAAAAATCTATGGTGGGAAGAGATGGGTTTTAAACCTACAACGGAAAGTGGAAATAGTAGAACAAGAGCGAATATCAGAAGGCAGAGAGTTTGAAACAGTAGGAGCTGAAAAAGAAAATGAACGTCTGCCGAATGATGTGAGAAAATTAGGAATTTTGAACCTTAGCTTTTACCTTTATCTTTTTACCTTTAACTGGCGTTTTAATACCAACTTCATTGTAATAGCCATCGGTTTGTGAAAAGTATGGCATCTTCATTTCCTTCCTAAGAATCTGCCTCTAAGAGAACTTTACGTATTGTTCGTTTAGTTGCACACATGGCAGTATGCACACGTTCCACTGTTAGTTGCTACTTTTGTAGTTTTCCTCGTCTCTCCATAGATGTCGATTATTAGTAGAGTTTCCTTTGATAGTACGCATTTGAGAAAAACCTTCCAACACCTTTTCGTTGGGCTTTTGGTGAATGCTTTATAGGCAATCCTATGAAGCTTCCATCACATAATGTGACGGAACAATATCTTGTCGAGATCGGGCGAATAATGTCACCGTTAGATTAAAGCAAAGTCGTCGCCAGGAGGCTGACCGTCGCAGGTGGCTCCAGCCAATAGGAGATCGCGAAATCCGCGCAAACGTTTTAAATTCTTGGAAATATGACATAACAGGCTCAAGATAAAATTGAGAATAGAAAAGTTTCATAAGATGCAAGAAGCAGATTTGTAGTTATCTCGAGGATAAAGTCAGATGGTAGAGATTGATATTGGCGAGAATATCTTTCCGTTTATAAGATTAGCTATTAGCATTCTGTCTTCTAAGCAGTCGTAAAAAGTACTAAAAGTAAGTATTGACGGAGCCCGACGGCGTACAATCTAATATTGCGCTAAACTGCAGCCTGATAAAATGATCGAGCGGCATAGAAAATAATGTCCGCCCCTGGTCCATACTAAAACAACCCGGTTAGCATGGATTCTCTAACAGTTATGATGATGGGCTAACTGCTGAAGTTATGTAGCGCAGAACAATTGAACTGACCCGTGTATGCAGGCGGACAGAGACACGTGTACTTGTTGACCCCATCCAAGCAGGTGCCGTTGTTCTTGCACAGGTGTCCCACGCAGTCGTCTATGTTAGTCTCGCACCTGTCTCCTTCAAACCCAGCCGGGCACACACAACTGTCAACAAAAGATAGCATCATCGGTGTTAGTCACATTTAAACTAGAGAGACATCTAAAGTTGTATTTAACATTTTTGCTTTAATTTGTTCTGATCTATTTGTTTTGATCGGTATTTATGGAAAACTAATACTAAGAAGAACTTTGTTTTCGATTAAACCGAGAATTCTAACATATACTATTTAGAAGCAATCCTGACAATGCAGTTAATTATTTTCAACTTGCACCGTCACAAAATCGTCTTTATTAATAAGTACAGTTGCACAACAATAAATTAAATTAAATTATGATGTTTTATCAGTTCTTGTCCAGCCTTGTTCACTGCACGAGGCACGATTGACATACCAGAACAGTATATACAAGAAGAAAATATAAGGCAGAAAATCTAAATTAAACAATATAAATGTGGTAAGAGTTATCATGAACACCGTGCTTCAAAACATGTTTTTAAATTGACACATTTACTTGCCCTCCATTGAGACAGTAAAATTATTTATTTCTAAATACCAAACCGTTTAATATACATGTATATATATATATATATATATATATATATATATAATATATACAGTATATATATATATATATATTATATATATATATATATTTATATATATATATATATATATATATATATATATATAATATGCCTATATATAAATATATTATATAGGGTGTCGCATAAGTTCGTATACCGTTTTCAAATTGCAGTAATTCGGCTAGTAAAGGTCGCATGTTCATAAAATTTCGTATTCGTGTATAATAGATGTGAATTAGATGTTGGTGCAAGTTTATTTTCATTAGACCTGGAAATGACGTCACACGGCGCTGTCGCGCAATGTGACCCATTTTCTGACTGGCGCAGCTAGAGACACGCTGTGGCTGCATGCAGCGCGTGCCTGGAAATTACCTGATGTTGTCGTCCAGGACCGCAGTCAAGGCTAATCAACGTGTCAATGTTATTGTTCGATGAGGCCGCGTATAATTTATAATATGGATAAAATTAAAATAATACAATTACGTGCACAGGCAGTAGTATTGGCTAAAGAAGGATATTCGCATAAATGTATTGCACAAAAGTTAAATCGGAGTAAGTGTTGGGTTACGAAGTGGGTAGGTCGAAGCAAATTTGACGAAAAACTAGTGGATATGAAACGTAGTGGACGTCCGAAGATACTGTCTAATACAGCCAAGCGTCTCATCCAATCCGCAAAATACAGACGTGGACAGAGTTTGCGCCGTATTTCAAATCAACTGAAAATTCGTAATGAACGTGCTTCTAAGGACACAATTCGCAGATACATGGTTAATGACCTGAAGTGGAAGAACTGGCGTCGCAAAAAAATTCCACTGTTGACTGATGCTCACAAGGTGAAACGTATTAAGTTTGCGCGTGATCATCGTAATTGGACTGTTCAGGATTGGTCAAATGTTCTGTTTACTGACGAGTCACCCTTCAAAGTGTTTTACATACCCAATCCCAAGAACGACACTGTGTGGGGATCACAGGAGAGTAATGTTCCTCCCGCTGCTCAAATGAAGTTCAGTCCCTCGGTTATGGTTTGGGGCGGAATGACTGCACACGGATTAACGAGTCTGCACTTCATTCCGAACGGTACACGACTTAACTCGGATTATTACATTGTAAACATACTGGATAAACTCGTCAAGCCAGCGTTTCAAAGAATCGTAACCGGCGGCAACGTTACTCGAGTAAAGCTGTTCAATGACAATGACCTTGGCATCTTTCAACAGGATGGTGCAAGATGTCATACATCAGCCAAAACAACAAGATGGTTGGAAGACAACATTCCATCGTACATTAAGCCGAAGGACTGGCCACCGAACTCTCCAGACCTTTCTCCTATCGAGAACCTGTGGAGTATTCTGTCGTTTAGTGTCTACCGCGATCCAGAGCCCACGAATGTTGTGCAGCTGAAACGTCGTCTACAACAAGCTTGGAGATCAGTGAAAGTGGAAATACTTCAGACATTAATCAAATCTATGCCGGATAGAATACTCGCTGTCATTAAGCAAAAAGGAAATACTATAAAATATTAGTTTTTGCGAAAATGTGACGTCATTCAGAAAAATTTCAGTTTCTACTTAATTACTTGTACGATTACAAATTAAATTGTACCCATATATTTTATTTATCGTGTCTACATACTGTCCAAATTTGGTTTAAAACGGTTAAGTAGTTCCAGAGTTAATGCAATTTGAAAACGGTATACGAACTTATGCGACACCCTATATATAGAACCTTCATGTGCATATATATACTGTATATAATAATAATAATAATAATAATAATAATAATAATAATAATAATAATAATAATGACAATTAGAGTGCTACAGTCATCAATACCAACATCGAACAATATTGAGACAAAATCAAGCCGTCGAGCAAAAAAGTAAGTCCAAAAACAGTGCAAAAATTCAAAAATCCAGAAAATCAGTCCAAAGTAAAGGAAATTAAGGAAAGGAGATTTATACGCTGGTCGAAACTCATGGACACTGGGTGGAAGAGAGATGAAAAGATCGGTTTTCAACTGCCTATGGAACTGCTCATAGGAAAGCAAAGGACGATGTGATTCAATCGAAGACTTCCGAAGATTGGATAAGAAAGAATGGGAAGAACCACGCTTGTGAAGTTTTAGTTATGTGTTCATGGAAGGTTAGGTGTTTATCAAAGATTACACCGAGATTTCTCACTGAAGAAACAGATGATATTGTAAAACCCGAAGATAACGAAAGAGTTTTCCCATTCAACTTCAGAAGCTGCTGAGGTGTCTCAACAAACAAAACTTCAGTCTTAGATGAACTAAGTGCCAAGAAATTAGCAGACTTCCAAAAGGATATAGTCTGAAAAGATTGCAGCAGGAGGGTTTCAGCATCAGAATAGGAGTAAGGGGCGAAACAAGTGTAGATGTGAGTGGCATCATCATATAGTTCATGATCAAGAGAATAAGAAGAGATCACAGAGCTTAGAGGTGTTGTATAGAGGTTGAAGAGGATAGGACCAACAACGGAGCCTTGAGGCACACCATACCTTAAGTTGAAAGGCGAAGAGATGTACTCCCTCACTTTCACACTAAAAGAACATCCATCAGATAGGAGGAAAACCAATCAAGAACAATTCCATGAATACCAAACCAGGAAGAAAGACGTTCCAGAAGAATATTTTGATCAATGGCATCAAAAGCGGCTGAAAGATCAAGCATACATAATCCAGTTAAGCGTTGCGTGTACATGGCATTAGCAACAGAATTGCACACAGATAGAAGCACCGTTTCTGTTCAACGATGCTTAGTATAAACAGCTTGATGCTTATTAAATAGATCATTTTAAGAGAGATGAGTAGAAAGCCTCTGAAGAATAATGTTTTCAGAGAGTTTAGATATGTATGAGAGATTAGATATAGTATATTAGATATAATGACTATGATTGTAAGATTGATTTTCGAATTCTCCCGCTCAATCATAGAGTAAATACTGCAAAATTAATCTAATTCCGCACGGTCTACACTTATCTAAAAATTTATTAACGATTTCGATCATTTGGTTTTGAGGTTCATTTTTTATAACAGAAAGTAGGGGCAGTTATACAGACTGGGGCAAAAAAATAATCCCCTAGCGAAATCTCAATAACTTCGACAAAACTCAAAATATTTCCACAAAATTTTTAGAGTTGCTAGAGGAAGAATTTCTACATATATTCTGCAAATTTGATAAAAATTTGTTAAGCAGTAACAAGGTTACAGCGTTTCTACGAAAAAAGTGCAAAAATCTATTTTAACACGACTTATTGTAACAAAAGTCACAGTAACTTCGACAAAACTCAAAATAACTTTACAAAATTTTCGGAGCTTCTACAGGATGACTTTCTACACCTAACTTGCAAATTTGGTGAAAATATATTCAGAAGTAACAAAAATACAGCGCTTATTCCAAAACAAGTGTTAAAATCAATTTCAAGAAGGTTAATTAAACAAAAATACCGGAAAACGTACTCAAAATTTAGAAATAATTTAAACAGAAAAAACTAATTTTAAGTAACATTTATTGGAGCAGCTAACAAGGTAGTGTAGGCTTATATTCTTAAGTAAACGGCCCTTTTCAGGGTCGTTTTTTCTTAAAAAGCAACGACTAACATTTCAAAAAACTTTGTTATAATTGATTTTTGCACTTTTCTCGTAGAAATCCTATGATTTCGTAACTACTGAAAATATTTTCACCCAATTTGCAGGAGATACGCAGAAATTCCTCCCCTAGAAGCTTCGAAAATTTTGTAAAGAATTGTTGAGTTTTCTTAAAGTTACTGAGATTTCGCTAGGGGATTATTTTTTTGCCTCAGTCTGTATATTTACATTGCACGTACCTGAACCTTCCATAGTCGTCCAATATTTTACAGGTTCCGCCATTGTCACACGGGTTTCCAAAGCAGGCGTCGATCTTGTTCTCACATTGGTCTCCATGATAACCTGGCGCGCACTGACACCTGTACTGCTTGAAGCCGCTCAGATGACAAGTACCACCGTGCTGGCAGGGGAAGGTGAAGCATATGTTGCACTTCGCAAATATGTTAGGATCTGCCTTTTCTGAAACATCGAAAAAACATTTAAGTAAATTGTAAGGGCAGTTGCAGTGACAAGAGAATTGATAGCGCCAGAAGTGCACGCTCAGTCAATTCGCTAAACCATGCATTAGTAACCAAGAAGCCTCAGCGTTTAGGAAGATAACTTCTAAATTCACGCTAGCTTCAATGCTACCTTCGGCAACCTATATGATTATTCATAAAGTTAAGAAATAATAACAGTAGTACAAAAAACAAAAAAGTAAATATACTATGTAAACATGTGTGTTCTGTCATATTTAATTAGGCGAATACTAAGCAAGATAATAAAGCATTAGGACATTGTCCTAAAACTCTATCAGCTTTGAAAAGCATCTTGCTTTATACGCTGAATGAACTAGTGAGAACTAATCATAGTAGCACTGCAGTGACTGCATTTGCTATTGAGCAAATGCAGTGCTACTATTATTATACTATATATTCGTTTATTACCTGTAATCTGACATACCCCATAAAAATATAAAAATAAACACATAGCAATATAGAAAGCAATAAACATAATGTACACATTGTTTAAAAAACTTAGGAGTCTTTATTTAGTATTATAATTACAAAGTTATTATCCATCATCTATAGTATACATGCTGTTATAGCAACTAACAGCCTGTACTATAGTATAGATGCTGTTATAGCAACTTTGTTATAGTAAACATGCTGTTACGTTAAACATGCTGTTATAACAACTAACAGCCTCTGCAATAGTATACATGCTGTTATAACAACTAACAGCTTCTGCTAGAGTATGCATGCTGTTATAACAACTAACAGCTTCTGCTAGAGTATGCATGCTGTTATAACAACTAACAGCTTCTGCTAGAGTATGCATGCTGTTATAACAACTAACAGCTTCTGCTAGAGTATGCATGCTGTTATAACAACTAACAGCTTCTGCTAGAGTATGCATGCTGTTATAACAACTAACAGCTTCTGCTAGAGTATGCATGCTATTATGACAACTAACAGCCTTTGCTATATCAGACAATCTGTAACAACAACTAACAGCTCTGCTATAACGGACACGCTGTTAACTCAGAGTACTAGAGAATCAATGGCACACTGTGCATACCGTAGCACTGGAACTTGTTCGATGGCGTGGTAAGCAGCAATTTGTTGTGCATGTCCTCCGGGCCTATACAGGATGCAATGCCCGGTTCTTTATAGCCTTGCTTTATCCAATCCGACAACCACTTCAGGTTACAATCACAAAATAGTGGATTCCCTCCCAAAGCTCTGATTAATACAAAATCATATAAAATCAATCAACATTTGAGCCGATTTCATTCTTCATACAAATGAGACCACAGTTAATATAAACAACACATGCATAACCTATCCAAAGGTAATGTAGAAGGTTTTGTAAGGCAAAAACTGGTTGAATTAGCAAATTAAAATTCTACAGTTCAGCTTAATATCATTGCTCAAACAACCTTATGTAGTTTCTAACTTTGTAGGTAATGAGATGTTTCTGCAGAAGGCAGGATATACTAATTCATATATCTGAGATTGCTCGCTCTATACTGAGCACATCGCAACCCCAACAAAGAAGTTGATCACAACAATTCTATGTTATTGTTTGATATCGTGGTTTGAAGAGAATAATAATTCTTTGATAGCTTCTCACCCTAGGTGATTTATTCGACTCTTAATAACAAATGCCATAGTCAGGTCCTTCCGAGTGTAGGTGTAAATAATCCAGTTTATACCGGATTACGAAAGCCACGTGTAGAGAGCATTGGATCTCTGTAAACCGCTCAAAATTTCCTATTTTTAGCCAAAATGCTCGTATATGATAAAAAGAAAAAAATTTCTCTAGACTGTTGTCTGATGTACAGTGCACAACATTTGCCTATACTATTTATGAAGTATGCAACATCAGCTTGATTAATCCCACCGTGTCCGAGGTTTAAAGTGAATGTCATATTTTGTATCAGTATTAACATCTAACACCATTAGCCTCTGCCAGATCACGAAACACTTGCAATCGAACCGTTTAACTAATTGAGCAATCAATTAGAAGCTAAGCATTAATTGAGCAATCAATTGAAAGTCAATCAGACGGTCAACAGCACAGCGAGAAACTGATCGTCCCGTTCATCACCATGATTTTGATATACATACACGTTCATCATCATCATCATCATCATCATCATCATCATCATCGTCATCAAGAAATACATAAAACAACAGTCAATGACTGTTTCCAATTGTATTCTGGTATCATATAAATTGACGTCAATTTTAGCTTAAAGGTCTTTTTAAAACTAATCTCTCGTATATGAACAAACGGTGTCTGAGAAATAAAAACTACACCTCTTACATAAATATCCTATTACTGACATATAACATTTTCAGTCGAAACAAAGCATTAAGGAAGAAATGAATTAAGTTTGAGGGTTCATTGTTTTTTTAAACTTACAGGTGAGTAAGAGAAGTTAGATCTTTGAAGGATCCAAACGGTATCGATGACAAATCATTTCCATGTAGAGATCTGCAGAAATACGAGACAATAAGTTAAAAACTAGTATTTAAGTCTTTGTTTAAGAACATATATCAGTCAGTCAGTCAGTCAGTCAGTCAGTCAGTCAGTCAGTCAGTCAGTCAGTCAGTCAGTCAGTCAGTCAGTCAGTCAGTCAGTCAGTCAGTCAGTCAGTCAGTCAGTCAGTCAGTCAGTCTATCTATCTATCTATCTATCTATCTATCTATCTATCTATCTATCTATCTATCTGTCTGTCTCTCTATCTTTCCATCCATCTATCCACCCATCCATCCATCCATCTATATATATGTATATATATATATAAAAGCTAAAAGCTAATGTTTCTAAACGTCAGTTTCTTCACTCGAAAACGATGTCCGTGACGGGCGAGTCCAGGATTTGAACCGCGCACATACAGATCCGCGGTCAGATAAGGTTGGTAAGATATTCGACCGCGGATCATATATATATATATATATATATTATATATATATACATTTATATTTTATATATAAAATATATATATATATATACAAATATATTATATATATTATATATATATACATGTATATATATATATATATATATATATATATATATATATATATATATACTCTTACGCAAAGATAAAGATAGTGAAAACCCTGGTTTGGACCACGCTGGGATGTGAACATGGACCTTAAGGAAGGAAGATATTCGGAATCTAGAGGCAATGGAAATGTGGATATGGAGAAGAATGGAAAGGATTAGCTGGACTCAAAGGGTTATAAATGACGAAGTTCTAAATATATATATATAAATATATATATATATATATATATTTTTTTTTATTTTTTTATTTATATATATATATATATATATATATATATATATATTTATATAAATTTATACCTTTAACATATAATAATATATATTAACTCACTAATTCGTTCCACACGTGCAAAATCTCTTATCGAGTTGTCCGAATGTAAAAAATACTCAAATCCCACACCTCTTAGCCTCTAAGAAGCTGGCACTGCAACCAGCTTCGAAGTAAAATTCAAATGGATCCTTGACCTTCAAAAGTTTAAATTTATGGTAAAAAAACACCTTACCTATCTGATCTTTATAAAATCTATCAACCGCTCGCGTCTTCGTTCCTCTAGTAAATAAAAACTTCTCAAGGTACAAAAATATTAAATCTGCCATGGTAGACGCTTCATGTTTTCTGCTCGACAATATGAACTCTCTGCCACAAGAACGTCTTGGTTGTCATCGTATTGGTATTTCCTTGGCAAGCTTTAAAACCCATATCTTTCAAGCCATAGGTAAAAATTATGCCGCTGCCTGGATATTGGACTGCACGTGTGATATCGCGTTCTCTGTGGTCTCTGGTACTCAGTCGTCATCGTGTGGTGCTTGCCGCCTGTTGGTGTGTCGGCAAGAGACGTCAGACATGCCTTTGCGAGGAAAACCGGATGTTAAATTCTGATTGATTGTTGTATATTATATATAATATATATAATAATATATTAATATATAGATATATAATATATTATATAATATATTTGGATTAAACTATTTTAATTTCTGGCAAAAAGTCAGATCAGATACAGTTTAATATTGATCTAAGAGAGATAACATGTTATAATTGGATATTTTATTGGCGTAAATTTTTAAACCTTGATATTCTAAATTTCATATAATTATTTTTTTGGTTACTAACTTATTGATACAAGTAGTTGTATATTGTCCACCTTTATCTAACTGAACTATTTATTTGTATTAGTTAAGTTCAGAGTCTAAATTTTTTTAATTCTTTTGCCAAATTTCTTATATATAGGCCTACTGGCGTAATAATATTTGTGGGCTGGAATGGCGCACTCGGCTAAGCTGCGCGTCAATTGAACGAAGTTAAGCTCCATCGCGCCGGTTAGTACTATGTGGGCGACCACCTTGGAAGACCGTGTGTTGACAGCTTTGAAAGAAAAAAATTCCCGAGGGTTTTGGAAGGTTATTCTTAAATCCGCGCCGGCTGCAATTGGTGCGCAAACAAAAGGCAACGATTACTAATAACCATGGAGAGGTTAAAACTACAAAACAGGAACCATAAGAAAGGAAACTATGAAAACACATGCGGTATGTCATGTGTGTAACAATACGAACAAAAAAATTTGTTTTTCATTTAATGCTTTCTGATCCAGCACAGAAATGTTAGTGTGGCAGTATGAAACACATACAACACAAATCAAACACAACATGCAACATGCCAATATACAAGTGCATCATGCATATTGGCGGGATTTAGGTGACTCTGTACACGTATTGTAACGTACATGGATCTGTAACGGCACGCTGACTCAGTGTGCCGTTGTGTTATGTGTAACATAAATAAACAAAAAGATAGTAACTAGAAATACCAAACGCAATTCCCCGTTCAAATATCATTAGTGCTAGATTAGGGCAATATCTCTAATATTTCTATTAAACGTTTACCTTAAACTTTCCATTATATTAAAGACAGTCAAGCGTTTTGCATAAGAAAAGGCATTAGAGTACAAAACATTTGAGAATCGTGTGAGACTAATGACTGAGTAGATACTATATAAGAAAACTCACAGAACTCTGAGATTCATTAATCCAGCAAATGTCGTCTCCTGTATGCACTGCAGCTTATTGTAACTCAGAATCCTAAAACACAACGTCACATCTACCACACGCATAAGGTCATACCTACCTCCCTCGTAACATCACAGTTATCTCATGACATCACATCTTCCTCCCTCATGACGTAACATCTTACTTTCGATGTCAAACCTACCTTAATCAAGATGCGATACATAAATTCACTCACAATGTCACATCTACCTCGCTCATGACGTCACATCTACTCCACTCATAACGTCACATCTACACCACTCATAACGTCACATCTACCTTACTCTTGACATCACACCTGCTTCCATCATGACGTCACACCTCATTATCGATATCACAAAAATCTCACTCATGACGTCACACCTACCTCACTCACGACGTTACACCTACGTTACTGTCCTTGTTGTTCGTTATTGTTGATGAGTTCTGAAAGTTGTGTAGTTCTGGCTTAGAATTACAGGCAGCTTACTAGTGTATACGTAAATATCATCATTAAATTGTCTTCATTAAAATGAAAATCCAATTTTATTACAGCGTGTTTTTATTACGGCAAACTTACAGCGTGTTCAGTTGAGTGAGATTAGCGAATGCGTATTCATTGAGAGACACGAGTTTGTTGTTACTCAAATCTCTGCAACAAAATAAATGCCTTCGTTATAGTTTCCTTCAGTCTTAGAGAGTCGACAATATGGCATAAATGCCTTGAGATACAATACACATGAAATATACGACAACACCGTTAATGTATGAGATACAAGACAACATCGTTCAAAATATGAGATACAAGACAACCGGGTTCAATGTATGTGTATGTGATACTCGATAACACAATTCAATATGTACGATACAAGACAACATCGTTCGATAACCTTTGATAAAATAATTTTAAACAGATTTATTGACATTAAATCCTTATTTCTGCAGTGTTTGATTTCCTATATACATGTAGACTTGATTTGTGTTAATTTTTCTAGTATATCAATTATACTGTTACAGCAGATATGCAGCAACGGACTGCACAAGTCAATGTTGTTCTCTATCTTTAGGCTGGAGAAATTTTGTTTTATACTTACTTATGTAAGTATAAAACAAAAATTAACTTATTCAACGGGTCAACAGGATAGTTTTCTCAGGGATTGACGCCCCCTGCCCGGTAAAAGCTGAGGAAGGAATAGGGGGCCCACCTCGTCAAAAAGCATATCCCCCAAGAAAATAATGGTATATTACGACAAAAATGAACGCCCCCAGTCCCGTGCACCCCTTAAATGGGGAGGGGGTGGTAAGAATCCCACGGCCAGACGGCTCCTTGGGTGCCCCACAGATATACCAGGAGGTCATTCCATGCGCCCCAAAAGAATAATGCGGTGGTGGGTGAAGGAAGAAATGGAAATGAAGTTGGGGAATATGGTCTAGGAAAAAGAAATGAAAGAAGACAGAAATTAGTTGACTTTTGCAACAGAATGAGATTAGTGATGTCCAACACTTGGTTCAAACATGAGAAGAGAAGGCGTTACACATGCAAGAAACCAGGAAGCACCGGAAACGAGGGAAGATACCAGATAGATTATATTCTGATAAAGCAACGGTACAGGAATAGTGTGAAGAATTCAACGGCTTATCCAGGAGCCGATATTAATTCAGACCACAATGTAGTTATGGCAAAAGTAGGGCTTCAGCTGAAGAAAATACTTAAGAAGAAAAGCAGTAAGAGATGTAATTTGAACGGATTGAACGAGAAAAGAAGTCAGTTTCAGGAAGCAGTGCAAAGAAAAGTTCAGAAAATGAAGGACTACGACAAAAGGGGCGGGATTGGCGCACTCGGTCAAGCTGCGCGTCAGTTGAACGAAGTTAAGCTCCATCGCGCCGGTTAGTACTTTGTGGGCGACCACCTTGGAAGACCGAGTGTTGACAGCTTTGAAAGAAAAAATCCCGAGGGTGTTGGAAGGGTATTCTTAAATCCGCGCCGCCTGCAATTGATGCGCCAACAAAAGGCAACGATTACTAATAGCCATGGAGAGGAATGGAGGAAATAACGAAAAACTACAAAAACAGAAACCAAGAAAGGAAACCATGTAGCACATGCGGTCTGTCATGTGTGTAACTACGCGAAAAAAGAAAAAAAAACAGGGGAAAATGAAAGATGGTGTCAGCTAAAGGAAGCTCTTAAAATAGGTGCAAAAGAAGTTTATGGCTTTCTTAAAGCAAATACAGCTAAAAAACCTTGGATCACAAGCGAGATGCTTGACAAAATGGATGAAAGGAGGAAATGGAAAAGTATTGACACCAGTCATGGCCGAAGGAAATATAGAAGCTTAAACAGTGAACTTAGAAGAATTTCAGACAAAGCAAAAGATCATTGGTGGAGTGAAAAGTGTGATGATTTTAGCAGAATATGATAGAAGAGGGAGGTCGGATCTATTATACCAGGAAGTCAGGATATTAACTAGAACCGATAAGAAAAAAGAAAGGAGATGCATACAAGGAACATTAGGATAATGGCGTAAAGAGGGGAATTGAAGACAGAAGCTTGGAAAGAAAGTAAGAGAAGAGGAGAGGAAGGTAGAGGAATTATGAGAAGGACTGGGAAACAGTCAAGAGGATTTAAAATGAAGAAGAAAAAATCATAGGAAGGACGGAAAAGGCCGATTTAATGAAGGAGGAAATTTATTCCTGCAATGAACCAGTATGACAGAAGGGGAAGGAAGCCGGGGATAGATGAAAGCCCAGCAGGAATTTCTTGAAAATGTTGGAAAAGAGAGCCACTCAAAAAGTAATGGAGGTTATGTTGGAAGTGTACGATAGGTATTGTGCCAGACGATGTACCAAGTCAGTGATGATCCATTCCCAAAAAAGCCAATTGCTGTGGCGGTGTTCGGATTACCGAAACAATCAGCGTCAATACCTCATGCATCTCGGAGGATCTTTTAAAGACAGTCAAATAATCGCATTCGCGAAAGCAGAGATGATACTGCGCAAGAAACAATTGGTTGTAGGGACAAGGATGCGGCCAATAGAGAAGCAATAGAGAATGCGGGTTCTTTGCGAAAGAAGCTTAGAATATGGTAATGACGTTTTTGTATGCTGTGTAGACTTCGAGAAGGCCTTTGTCAGGATTGATTGGATAACGATGATGAATATCTTAAAAAGAATAGGAATTGACTGGAGAGATAGAAGACTAATTTGAACTTGTACATGAATTAAAGAGCAGTAATCAAAATCCAACAAGTATACTCAGAAGAAGGTGAAATAGGACGTGGAGTAAGACAAGGTTGTAGCATTTCGCCAGTGCTGTTTAAAAACTAATACAATAATAAAATAATAAAGCACCTGATAGTGAAATGATCCACTATGTGATATATCTATCACCTTTTAATACCATATGGTATATCCCATTTAGGCAATTTAGTCCTTTTCCGTGTTGGCCAGGTCCAGTGAATGTCCGAGATTTTACTCTCAGATCCGCCGCGGGCTGGGATTCGAACCACGAGAGTTCATTCACCTAGGGTCTGTCATTGTAAACATTCATGACGTTTACACCTCTAAACATTGCGCTAGTGAGACATTTACGATGAGGCAATGATGGAGGAAGGGGGGGCAGCGGAAGGACTGGAAGAGGAATTAAAAAAGTAGGAGGGGAATTGTTTACAGATTACGATTTGCAGATGACCAAGGAATGGTGCGGGCAGCGAGACTGGATTCAGAAGATAATGGATAGCGAATGTAAGGCCCTAAGGATATGGCATGTGAAGATTAATATAAAAAGACCAAGGTTATGAGAGTGTCCAATAATGAAGGTGAAGTTAATATCACAATAATTGGTACGAAATTGGAACAGGTAAGGAGTTTCAAATATTTGGGTCATACTATAACCGATGATGAGAAATGTGAGACGGAAATATGCAGTAGGATTGCACAAGCAAAAGCGGCCTTTGGTAGTAGAAAAGAACCATTAACAAAAAGTCTAAAGAAAGACACAAAGATAAAGATAGTGAAAACCTTGGTTTGGACCACGCTATTGTATGGATAAGAAGGTATAATGGAAGGAAAGAGAGGCAGGGGCAGGCCGAGATTAGGTATGTTAGATAATTTAAAGACCCACTCATATGTGAAAATGAAGATGAAGGCGGAAGACAGAGAAGAGTGGAGGCGTTATGTACCATAGATCTGCCAGTAGGCAGTGCACTAAGAGAGAGAGAGACTTACTTATGTAGTCATACAGTTATTAATGAGATAACAAATAGCATCATTCAATACATGAGATACAAAATAGCAACTTCTAATACATGTAATACAAGACAATACCGTTCAATACATGGATACAAGACTCTTGTTAAATATTTGACTCTCGTTAAATACTTGAGATGCAAGTCACAGTCGTTAAATATTTCAGATTCAAGAGCGTCTATTTTCATAATTTATTATCCTGAATTAACACTCAACACGAGAACAAACTAAAGTTTAAATGCTAAGAGCTGAAAATCGCTAAAACAAGTGTAAAAATAAAAAATTAATAAATGGAGAATTTAATTCAGTAAGGACAGAACAGAAATGAATAGAGAAGAGAAATGATCATAAGGACCGAATAAACTGAGAATAAAATATAGAAATACTTTTATAAATATTACGTCTATTACCTGACTTCGCCACTGGCTGGAGCCAGTGGCGAAGTCGGTAGGATACTCGACCGCGGATCAGTAGGTGCTGGGTTCAAATCCTGGGCTCGCCCGTCACTGACATCGCTTTCGAGTGAGGAAACTGACGTTAACATTAGCTTTACCAGCTTTTTTTATTAGTACCGTCCAAGAAAATATGCAATTCAGAGACTAAACTTAATGTATCCGGTATAAGTATTTGAATTATTTTAAAGAGGTACTGATTGCCTTGATGTAATAATAGTATTGGTATTGTTTATGGGAATACCCTAATTGGTATTTCTATTTTATTAAACTTGTTGATCGATGGAGTGTAAAAACACTAAAAACACACATTAAAAGCATGAAGCGTAACAGCAGACAGTGAATCACAAGTATAGTCGTTATGTATCTCGCTAGCATTTTGCCAAATGACAGTTTCATAGCACATATAAGTACTATGTTATAAGTACTTAGAAACTGTTGGCAGAGAGATACATAACAACTATTCTTAAGATTCATGAAAAATTTGCAAGGCACGATTTACTTACAGACTGGTTAGCTTGATTAAACCGTTTAGTTGAGAAGACAGATCTGTAATGGAGTTCACATCCAGGTACCTAAATTGTAATTTGTACACATACACAATTACACATACTGGAAACATACTTGAAACATACTTGATATTAAAAATAGATATTGCTTCAGATAATTACTAATCTATGCTATTTTTGTTAGTGTTATTCTATTATTTATTTTATTTATTTACATTTATCACCACATACCACTACAATATATAAATGTAATTTATGTGATCACATAAATCACATTTAGATTTAAGTTTTTAAATTCGATAAGCATTTCATTTAGATAAGTTAAATACATACATGTATCGATTTTTTAGCCTAAAGCTCGTTAATCATTGCTCCATCTGCTAATGATCGTTAATCATTGCTCCATCTGCTAATGATTGTTAATCATTGCTACATCTGCTAATGATTGTTAAGCATTGCTCCATCTGCTAATGATTGTTAATCATGGCTCCATCCGCTCATGATAATGAATGCTACTCACTGACACATAACATCAGCTCACATCAGCTGGCTGGAGGCAATGGCGATGTCGGTAAGACATTCGACAGCGCCTATCAAACATTTTATACAATTACGGACAGTGTGCCAAACACAATTTATAAACAACTGTATGCACAAGGTTTGAGTCACTAGCATGATCGATAAGGTATACAATTACTTTAATAAGTAAGTGCAGGGTTAAAATGATGTTCGCTCCATCACTGACATGCTTTTGGGACAAGAAACTGACGCCAAATATGGCTTCAATTGTTTAGAAATTGCGTTAAACTTACTTCTGTTTCCGAGAAACAAAAGTTCAAAACACGTAAAAAGGCAAATAATAGAGTAACAGATGTGAGATATGAGATACAGCTCAGTGCAGCAATTGATGGAAGCATATCGTATATGACATACAGCTCAGTGCAGCAATTGATGGACGCATATAGTTTGTGACATACAGCTCAGTGGTATCGAGGGGTATTTGCTCAGGCATTCCAGTCAACTGTTGATGGCTGCACCTCATCTCCGTGCCACTGCACTTACACTCAGGGGGACAGTAGGCTCGTGGGTCGCAACTGTTCTCATCTACAACAGTGTGTACAGAACTATCGTCTCTCAATCATACAGGAGTCACATCTATTTCAAGAATATTAATAATATAATAGTATGAAAAAACAGGATTGTTTTCTCATGGAATGGCAAATGGCACCCATGGCCAGTAAAAGTTAGTCGAAGCTGAGGAAGGCATAGGGGCCCGCCTCGTCATAAGCAGAATCCCCCAAGAATAATGGTACATCAAAAGGAATGTTATAATTAATTTAAAGATCCACTCGTATGTGGACATGAAGAGGAAATAACACGGATCTGCCAGTGGGCAGTGCACCAAGAGAGAGCATAGCACTATAATAATAATAATAATAATAATAATAATAATACTAACACATATTACAGTGAAATGATCAACTACGTTGATATCTATCACTTTTAATACCATATGTTAAATCCGTTAGGCAATTTTGTCCATTTTCCGTGTTGCCAGTCCAGTGGTCGAATGTCCGAGATTTTACTCTCAGATCAGCTCGGCTGGGATTCGAACCAGCGGGGGTTCAATTCACCTCAGGGTCTGTCATTTAAAACTTCATGACGTTATCTACACCTCTAACCATTGCGCTATTGAGACATTCAAACAATAGATACATTAAACGAATTTTTACACATACTAGTGAATTATCAATAATACTAAGGAAGGCAAAGAACGACAAAAACACTGATTATATTTTCTTCTGCTGATACGAAAAGTTCATCATCATCATCATCATCATCTTTCCATGAATCCCAGTTCAACCAGGGTCGGGATACGAATAGTCTGTCTCAAATCCTCTCTGTCCCACATAACATCATCAGTCAATCCCCTATTTGAGACTTTTCCATTCATTTAAATTTTTGTAGCAATTTCTGGAGCCTAGGCGCTCACAAACCGATTGCCCTTTCTGACGTTGGTATGGATCGCCCTCTACGACACGTGTCGCCCTCGTCACGTGTCGCCCACGACACGTGTCTACGATACGAGTCGCCCTCTACGACACGTACAGTCACCGGTTAGTCAATTCTTCAAACAACCCGGACACAACACGGGGACGCAAAGTTCATCATGATATTGCAACATGAAACACAGTGGTTCAGTAATTCTCAAGTTGTTAGAGTTCGCGTGTTTTCATAAGTTCGTCGCCTTTGTCCTCGACTCTTCTGGGCACTCTTTGTTTTCAGCAAACAATAAAAGTAAATGGGATGCTTTCATAGCCCAATAATATATATAAAGCATTAAAATTATATATTTCATCAAACAGAGAAACAGAAGAATACGGCCATTAGATTTGTCGGATATAGTAGCAGCCTCATATAGTTAAACTGGTACATAGGAAATAGTCAGAGTTTCATATCATTTTGTTAAATTATATTATGTTTTACATTTCAAGATAAGAGCAAATGAAGATAAATAGAAGTTAGAAGTAGATTTATCCCAAGAATTTCTCACCAATACCGTCTGCCACACAGCATGGTGGAGGTCCCGGTAAGCATCCTGCCTCGTTGTTCACTACTGAAACAAACAAGTAGAATAAAGCGAATTAATGGCCTGTGCAAGGATTGTTAACAATTATTACTGTTATGATGAAGCTTTCCACTATTTCAAAGACATATTCAAGATTTACAACAGTACACGATTGAGGTCTGTCTCAAAACCGACAAATGGGATTCAATAGTTGTAAATGTAAGATCAAAAATATAGATAAAAAATAGTTTAGATACGGACTAGTATAGTTTACTCGCTGAATAGTTTAGATTTTAAATCACACAACATTAAAATCTACAATTATTTATGTAATGTAATGGACCTGCCAATACGCAGTTCTTTGGAGAGAGAAACTTATAGGTACCTATCCATGACATGGTTTTTCTACACGTGTGTTTCGGTAAAGTCCAGAATCTTAATGTTTCTTAAGTGCAATAATTATCTTATAGTTGTGCAATGTAGTGTGTTTTAAGTGAACACCTCCAAAGATATAACTCTGAGATTGAATTGTGTAGATTGAGACAAGATCAATGTATGTTGATCAACGTTAAATGTCAAAGTGAATTATCCAAATTAATCTTCTCTCTTCGTCAACTCTAATCTACTCTTAAACTTGTCAAAGTCATCAATCTAATCTAATCCATTAATAACCTAATCCAAATCTAAAAAACACATAGATAATTTTCATGTTTAAGACTGAGATCTCATTTAATTCGCAATATCTTATAACTTCTCTTGTACCACTGAAACATGAAAATCTGAACATAAACCATAGAGAGAATTTTCACAGAGAGTTTTTTTTCTAATGTTTGTAACTTCATACTTTAATTTACTTTAATTCACCTAATTTACTTTTTAATTCATCAGAAATATATTCACATTTTAGTAATTTACGCAAAATAACGAATATATATTTTTAAGATTTAAATTGACAGTAAATTATATCAAAATGCTGTTTAATATAAGAAAATACTGATAAATAACGTTTATTTATAATCGACCAACATTCACACTTGAACTCAGCTCTGTCTAGCTCGCTGATGGTGAGGCCTCTCAGCCTCTCTGGGTAGGAACACTTGGGACTGTTGGCGACCAGCGAGTTAGAGCGCAACCACGCAGACAACCACGCCAGGTGACAGTTACAGTTGAACGGGTTAGACTGAATGTTTCTGCACAATATCAATTAACATAACTGGAGATTAACAATAACAACAACAATTGACATCAGCTGATTCCCAGACGAAGAAAGTCAATAGGGAGATAGAAAGTGTTACCCGGGATGTATTGAGCTTAACTGCAGACAGTAATAAGCAGTGGATGATTCCTATAAAAGATTGCTTAGTTAAGTAATAACGAGAAAGATTGGTGCTCTAGTGTTTTGTTATAATATAGATTAAGATTAGATTACATGTCTATGTTCAGTTTATATTATGACTGAGCTAATCTGCAATAGCACTAACATGACTGCGAGATGATGAAGATTATCAAAGGCTCCTGGCTGCATACATCGTATCTGATTGTCGTACAACGATCTGTCAATCAAATCAATCAATAACAATTAACAAAATGCTCTTCAGAAGATGCTAGAGAAACTGCCAATATTTATAACCTGGATATGAACATACATGTAGATATTCACATTAATGACAGCGATCCAACTTACCACTGCTATATAGGACGTCATTATATTCATTAATTAAGCGACATAGCCGAAGACATTCCCACCACGTACTGTTTTGTTGGTACATCGCCACAAGTGTGACTTCATGTTCGAGAATAATGTTAAATGTTCATACATAGAAATTGCTAAAAACATTTGAACGAATGGAATGTTAGGGGCATACTATGCTTAGTGTGAGAGACAGGATTTGAGAAGGTTTATTCGTATAGCGACCCCTATTGAACTAACTGAGATTCTAGGGAAGACGACGACGATGATGAGAGAGAGAGAGACATGCTTATTTCGACGACAAACATCAGTGTGAAGTCACATATATACAAAGTGTACAAAAAGAGAAATAAAAGTGCAAGATTACAACATAATCAAAGATGCAAAATTAAAACAATCCCAATACCATTCAATCGGTCCCTAGTGAGAGCATTGCTCTATCTGGCTAGTCGCCGATATGGTAAGAGAAAGTGCTTCTATCAGAATATTTTACCAGTTCTTGAATAAAAAAGATTTATATAGGATACTAAAATTATATACATTTCTAGCCGTTTTTATGGAATCGGGTACACTATTTCATCTTTGAACACTAGAAAAAGTAATCGAGTTAAAAATTTTAACATTGTACTGAAAATACAAATAGTTTGTGATAGTCTAGTCTCATACTCATGATTGGCAGTTCTGTTGACAAAATAATCTTTATTAATATTGGAAGCAGGCCCATTGCTATCAGATTGAATATACTTGTATATTAGTTTACCAATTGCTAATTTAAATAATAAATTAACAGGAAGTACATTAAAATTTTGATGTAATTCTTTAACATTACAAAATATATTTTGCTCTTGAAGATTTCTTAGTACCTCATTCATTGCAACTTGCAATGGATGCAACATCGATCGACTAGTATTGCCGTATATTTCAATACCATAACTAATACGTGAATAAATATAAGTGGGTGAAATAACATTAAGTGACAATTAATGGGTAAGAATTTTTTACGATTTAATAGAATTGAATTCAAAGAATTACTTTTTTTAGCTAATTAATATTGGAAGCCAATTAATATTATGATGGCTATAAATTTTCCGAAACTACACAATACATGAAATACTAGCAACCATTTTCACCTTTTTCATTTCAAATTAACATTAGTAGAATTTAACCAAACTTTAAATATATGTTAACATTGTCATTTACTGACACTTCGTTATCCCTATTACTACCACTAATATAATTAATATAACTAATCAAATTTATTATCATTTAGTGTCCTTTTATCAAAATTTAAAGTCACTGACAGCAATTAACAAAAGGACGGTAAAATGAACCCCACGAAATATACGAGAAACAGGTCTAAATCGTTAGAGAAAATCGTCCCTTTCAACTTATAGAACAGCAAAAGCAGAAGACGGGGCCTAGCGATTTTAAGCTTGGCGGACAGAATTTTCACAACCGGAGAGATAATAATAATAATAATAATAATAATAATAATAAAGGTTTAGCGTCCGTTTCCTCATACAAGGATGATGTCAGGGACGTCACCCCATCACATGTCACTACAAATCGATTCACCCCAAACGATCTGAAAAAAACACGTACTGAAGAGAAATAAAAGATCCTAAACAGTGCCGGTCCGGTGATAAAAAAACAGTCAGGCAAGATGAAATAAAATCTATGATGGGAAGAGATGTGTTTTCAACTTACAACGGAAAGTGGAAGTAGTAAAACATGAGCGAAGATCAGGAGGCAGAGAGTTCCAAACAGTAGGAGCGGAGAAAGAAAATGAACGTCTACCTACCGAAGTGAGAATATTAGGAATTTTGAGCAGTTTGATAGAACAAATATGCCTTCTAGAAGTAGGACATAAAATTACTTGTCCCTAATTAATTGGGCTCAAAAATGTAACTAGAATAATATAATTAATGTTAATAACAAGCAGATTGCCACGTTCCAGCTTCTAGAACATATCAGTAGACATCTCATGACCAAAGCTCCTATCTACTACTCTTTATTCTAATCAGTCATTCGTCATTAATGCGCTCTCGTCACTGCAGGGACATATGAGGAGAACCCAACGTTAACCTCGACCTAAGAGCTAGAAAGAGTAAGAGAGGTACAGACATCTGCTTGAGGCGCTTGAGATGAGAGTAAGTGACGTTATTCACGCAGTTGAGTTTGTTTGATCGAAGCATCCTGTGCAAACATCAGCATACAGCATCTTAAACAACTATCACATAAACAGCCACATACCGTGTAAATATCAGCAAACAGCATCTTAAACAACTATCACATACACAGCCACATACCGTGTAAACATCAGCATACAGCATCTTAAACAACTATCACATAAACAGCCACATACCGTGTAAACATCAGCATACAGCATCTTAAACAACTATCACATAAACAGCCACATACAAGCATTGTCTAACACATAACTGAGTGGGGTAGTGTAGAGAGAAAAAAAGTATGGTTCCAAGTACAGATCCTTGAGGCACACCTCGAAGAAGAGGTAGTTCAGGGACTAGTTCAGAGAGGTAGTTGAGGACAATGTTCACTGTATATAATAACAGATTAAGTAAGACCAGAAAGACAGGAGGAGATCAGAAGGAAAGCAGAATCAGAGATACCAAAGCACGTTTTAAGTCTACTGGTGAGAATATTAGGATCAATGGTGTCGAAGGCAGCCGAAAGATCAAGACGCATTCAGACACACAGAGCGATACATACAGACACACTGAATGTTACATACAGAGCCACTGAGCAATACATACAGAGTTTTGAGACTGACGAGACCACGGAATGTCTGCGCTGTCAGTGTGGTCAGACTGTTCTCGCTAAGATGTCTGTGATGGGCAACAAACACATGGTGGCATCTCATTACATCACTAGTAAACAAGTCATATTAAAATTAAGAACAGTTTAAAACAAATACCATTAAAAATATTAATTGTAATTAAATATTCCAAATTAGCTTTGCGTTTATTGTAAAGATCATTTATTTAATATTCATCGATGCGGTCTAATTTTATCAGGAATTTGTATGAATTTTTGTTAATCTGAATTATTACATTCGTATATTCCCCTATTTCTAATGTAATTTTATTTAAACTATTACAGCATTACTAAAATGGCTAAACACATTATAAACTCTATGTTATAAAATATAGTACGTCGCTGAAAAGTGTACGTTACAGAAAATTGTGGATGGCTGAACATTACGGCATTAAAGTCTGGAATGAAAATTAATATGAAGAAAACCAAAGTGATTAGAGTTTGTAGAAATTGAGGAGAGTCAATATAGAAATAGACGGTACGAAGTTAGAACAGGTAAAGTGGTCAAGATATTTAGCACAAACATTAACAGAAGATGGGAAGTGTGGAACAGATATAAAATGTAGAAATTTTGTTCAAGAAAAGATTCTTTCAGTAAGAGGAAAGAATTACTGAAAAAAAGTTAGAAGAAAGCCAAGAAGTTAATGATTGTAAAGACTTTAGTGTGATCATCGTTTGTGAAACATGAACGTTAAGAAAGGCAGATATTATGAAATTGGAAGCATTCGAAATGTGGCTATGGAGAAGAATGGAGCAGATCAAATAAAAGGGACTGACTATTAACTTACTAACTAGTAATTTAGTTAATTAATTTAGTTTAGTAATTACTAAATTACCAACTAAGAAGTGTAAAATATGGTTTGCATAAAAAGGAAATTGATAGGTGTCATACGGAATGCTGTAGAATGAAAAACTGGATGGATATGTACCGAGACGAAATGGCTTGCTGAAGGAGGTAATTGAGGGAAGAATGGAGGAAAAAAGTTAGAGGATGACCAAGACTTGGGGTGTTGGATGATTTTATAACTAATTCATATAGGCAACATGAAGAGAAAGGAAGAGGGTAGAAACATGTAGAGGAGTTATATGCCACGGGCCTGCCAGTGGGCAGTGCATTAAAAGAGAGAGAGAGAGCGAAAGAGATAGAGAGAGAGAGAGTGAGAGAGAGAGAGAGAGGAAATGAGTGGTTGTTACATGACAAATTTAGAAAGGAAAGGGATTTTAAACAGGAAATACAGGTAGTAACTACGGTGGAAGACGATCAAAAGGGACCTGATATAAAGTAACTGTAAAACTGTATAGGAATGAAGAGCATGAACAAGAACACGAATTAAAAGAATGATAAGCAGCAGGCATCATTTGACGTTTCAACAAAATTGTTGAAGAAGAAGACATTCCAAGTGAGAGCCACATCATTATGTTAGATGGTGAGACTTACAAATAGCTCATTAGAAATAATAGAGAGTGCAAATAGATTTGATAATATATAATAGATTTGTGCTCATAGCACAAATAGAGAGTGCAATGCCGAAATTTGTTAATAAGATTTTCTCAAATTACTAAAGCTCAAAATAATTTCCAAGCAATTAAATGAGCGGGGGTTTAGAACTAAAGTAAGCTAAGGTTTCAATTAATTAAAGAACTTTTTGAATAGTTTTGTTATGTTGTTCATTAACGATACATTTTGATCAGACAGAAACTTATACGATACACTTTTGATCAGAAACTTATTAAATCATAAAAAGGCGTTAACTTTATAAGTCTGGATTTTCTCCTATAGACAGAAAAGTGTCAAGGTTTTGGAATGACACTTTTCTGTAGAAGAAGACATAGATTTCTAGGAGACTTTCCAATGCTTTTCTCCCTACACAGGCACTAGTGGGTACGTTGGATGAATGTACATGAATATTTAGATTATTTCAAATTACATTGTTGTTTCAATTAGTGATTTATTGAAAACGTGAAATCAATGCTTAATCAAAACCATATCTGAATATACAAAAAACCAGAGATTCTAAAGCGCTGAGTACAATTCTTTAGCACTCTTACAATTCTTCCAGCTCTGCGAGATCTTCAAATGATCCGTCCTCCACTAACTCTACCTGATTGTTTCTTAAATCTCTAAAACAAGCAAGCAGTCCATACAGATATAACGTTTTATAAATTTTATGTACAATTTTTAAATAACCTATAGTAGAACATTTCATCACCATTGTGTCTTGTTGGACTACGCTGTTACAACACCAGATGTTACATCGTCACTGGCTGGAGCCAGTGGCGATGTCGGTTAGATATTCGACCGCGGATCAGTATGTGCGGGGTTCAAATCCTGGGCACGCCCGTCACTGACATCGCTTTCGAGTGAGGAAACTGACGTTAACATTAGTTTTACCAGCTTTACCAACGGCAACGTCATATGGAAAAAAAGTCTTACGAAGCTTAGTGGTAGCATGCATGCAGGAATACAATAGATCTCGAGTTTGATGATCTGTCGTGCGAGTCTCGAGTGGACATTCTAAAATTTGAGCCGACGTCGTATCAAAACACTACCTCATTATAGGTTGACTGAATTAGTACTGCTGATACTACTAAATGCAAATGAAAATTAACAAATAAAGGTCATGCATAACTGTCAGGACATGTAGGCTAGCAATACAATTAGAAGTTAGAAAATCATGATTAAATATTTACGGAAATGCCGCAGTAGACGTCTTCACATTGTCTAAACATTCTTTTATTAGCAACAAGCAGACCGATTGTTTATCTGTTTAAGCTTTTAGATTAAAGACTTCACGTGGCTACAGTAACATCTGGCTATTAGATTATCAGATAACGGAATCATCAGCAACATCCGCTAATCGAATTTAAGCTTCTACAAATCCAATCAGTTGCTGTAGAAATCTCCACCAGACTTTCACTTTGGGACTCATTACAACTTTGAAATGATCGCGAGGTAAGGATTCACTGCTAGAATCATTTCTATTATCAATATATCAAAGCAAATAGAAACAAGAGGAGATGTCGTTATACAAATACATTCTAGAATACAAAGAGCACATCTGCTATGGCTGTATGGGTTGCGTAGGCTAAGAGGTAGGTAGGTAGTATCGAACTTTTAAGCAGGAGATTCCAGTTTCGATTTCCAGTAAAACAGGACCAAATATAGAATCAGCAAGAGGTTAACCCACATCAATCAGCATTAATGATGATCATCGATAGTGATTCAGTGTAATTCAATGAATTTGTAGTTAGTATCATAATGTCTATTAAAAGTCAGTTTAATTAAT
>CAJHZI010000597.1:70000-251395 GCA_905160935.1 Enchytraeus crypticus
CTCCAGAACTTCCTCATTTGTAACCTTTTGAGTCTAGCTAATCCTTTCCGTTCTTCTCCACGTCCACATTTCCAATGCCTCTAGTTTCCTGATATCTTCCTTCCTTAAGGTCCATGTTTCACATCCATACAATAGCGTTGTCCAAACAAGGTTTTCACCATATATAAATAAAGAAAGAAAGAAATATATATATATACATGTATATATATATATAATATATATATATACATGTATATATATATATATATATATATATATATATATATATATATATATATATATATATATATATATATATAGCTGTTTAATTAAGCATTCGTTACACGGACACTTAAAGAGGTATTTTATTTGACTGAGATGGAGAGGCGTGAGAGGAGATCACCCCCTGAGGTGACGTCATCCTGCTCAGAACGCCCTGTGCTATCTATATCTTAGCGCGGAGCCTCTGGAGACTCGGGAGAGCATCTGGAACATGTCAATGCGGAATCAGCTGAACGCTCTGAGGGAACGCGCCGGTACAAACTCTCGTCGTATCAACATTTACAACGTCATTAGTCATGATTAAAGCTCAGCTGCCACATCGCTCAGCCTCCCAACAAATCTGCCAACCCAACGTAGCGCGTTACACCGAGAGGCACCATAAGAACTGTATGTGCAGTGGAGCTAAGACGTCAATTCCCCCATAAATATATAATTAATTGACATAGCTTAGCCTTTATACACGTATATACTATATACAGGTATATCAGTCTCTTACTGTGAGTAGGTACTTGAAAATTTTAATGAACCTAAGAGAGAAATGAGCTTCCAAAATGATCACTTTACAATACTACATGATTACACTGCTCTCCGAGAGATATATGCCGGTCCCTAGATGCAACAGATTATCTACTTTGGACAATCTATTCACAAAGTTGATAGTCTGTTGATTCAGCTGCTTGATTTAAATGCACCTCCGGGTCGGCCATTAAAAATAAATTTTTTGCTAGCTATATTAACACGTAAACCCTATCAATATCTACACAAATATAAATTATTTAAAATAAATAAGAAAAATGAGAAGCAAGAGAAAAAAGTATAAAGAAAGTTTGTCATCACAGTTGTCATGACAATCATTTGCATAAAATAAACAATATAAAACAGAACAGACATAACAAAACAGTAACCTAGTCTGGATTTACAAGTATATGAGTATCACAGTAAATCTTTCAAAGGACCTACTAGTTATACTTTGATTTAGACATCTCTCTCTATACATATAGGCCTATACTCAAAACCTCGCGCGCTCTAACTTAAACTCGACTCGAAATTCAGGTCCGATAACGGTGATCTCTGCAACATTGGAGATCTGACCACTCGGTCAAAAGTGCCGAGTATATTGAAGCTTCGCATGAAAGCAGGACGTTTGCCGTCAATTATACTCTCCGCTTAACAATTATTTGGTAGCACTTTATGTTGAGAAAACGGACGTTAAATCATCATAGAATTGTACTGTATTGAAAGAGATCTCGAGTCTAAGATCCGAACCAATGTTAGAAAGGGCATTCGATTGGTGAGAGCAAAGGCTTAAAAATTGCTACATTTTTTTAAACGAATGAAAAATTTAAAAGTCCATTCGTATCCCAATCTTTTCTAGTTAAATTAGGATTCAGGGAAGATGATGATGAAGATGTTACAATTTCTGCAAAAGGCAAAAATAAAATCTGATGTTGTTAAGTTTTGTTTATATAATGTTCTGTCGTCTTTTACGACATGTGTAGTCAGCGGTTACTCAATTCTTCAGCAACCCGGACACACACGGTTATAAATTGCAAAAAATATTAAGAAAATTTATAATACAAATTATTTAATGAATGGATTTGATATATAATCAACAAAGAACGATCTTCTAAAATAAATATATTTTACAATAATTGCAATATACTGCATTTCTAAACGTTACCAGATATTTCGCGATGTTCCTTCCATATCTGCTTTTTAATATAACTGATTCTGCGACTTAGCATATCATGCAGGACACAGACTATGCCTAAGACCGATTTTTATTGATTAAATATGATAGTACAAAGGATTAATCCTATTACCCTAAAAACAATTGGCATACACCTGTCTCCCACGAAGTGAATATTGACTTGATCGTAACTTTAAGCTACAATTGTGAGATTCGAGATTTGAAGTTACAACTTAGAGATACCTGTATATCTCATTAATGCACTATACCATTCGCTCACGTGGTCCTTACTCTACGCTGTGGTCACGAGTTCTTTACGCTGTGGCCACGAGTTCTTTACGTTGTGTTCACGTGTTCTTTACGTTGTGGTCACGAGTTCTTTAGGCTGTGGTCACGAGTTCTTTACGCTGTGGTCAAGAGTTCTTTACGTTGTGGTCACGAGTTCTTTAGGCTGTGGTCACTAGTTCTTTACATTAGTCGACCTAATCAAATAACTTTAACATTTTGTTAAAGACTCAAAGAAATTAATTTTTTAATAGCATAGGAGAGGATAGAATACACACTATAGCGAAAAATAAATGTTAAATACTCACAGTTTAGTCAAATTTCGGAGATCTTTGAAATGCTGGCGAGTAATAATTCGTATTTCATTATCAGTTAATCGTCTGAAATAGAAACATAATTAATATATTCCTAATCTTTAATAAATTTTCTCACAATTTACTTAAATCACTATATAGAATTACTTCATTATCATGACTTTATTTTTTTTTAATATTCTTGTTCAAATTAGGAAGTCTCTGATTTTGTGATACTTTTTTCAAATTTGCAGATTTCATAAGCTCGGCTAAACTCTACCAAATAAAAGCTGATTAAGATTACCCAGATTAGTATTATCTGTACTACATAGCACGAAAGGTTTAACCGATCTGGTCACCGATTTAATTTTCCGTTTAAAATTTTAATGATTTAACAGCCGCTCAAACGAGTGAGCGGCTGTTCAATCATATATAAGAGGAAGCCTATAGCTCACTCGTCTAATGCAGGGGACACAGGCTGCAAGCACGCACAGAATCTCATATAAATATAGGTATAGTATTAGGCCTATATATTGCTTCAAACATTAAAAAATTCGACATTAGACTAGTTCTATCATGACTGAATTTGGACCGCTTTGGATATTTTTTGGTTGTTGCTCGTCTTTATGCCTGTGGTTCCCTATTTCTCGATGCTGTCATTTACGACAGTAGCATACTAACTATTGTTATTGTTGTCGATGAAAACTTCTCTAGTGGCATTCGTTATAAGCAGCCCAGAAAGTAACCCTAGATTTTTGTGCAATGGCTTATTACAAGGCCCAAGACTAGGCGTGTTAGACAAATTGTACTCCTCAAAGAAATTTAAAGTAAGACAAGTCATTAATTGTCGTAACAATTGAATTTATTAGCTCAGACAATGAGACATTGATAATCTATTTCTAGTATTCATCCAAGTGCCAGGTCCAAAGTACATATTCATACTCAAAGTCTGTTTTCACGCTCCATAAAGAGCACTTCATACAAGTTGATCCTTTAACAAAGGCTATGCCTTATCCATACCTTATATATAAACTATAGCTTTGAAAAAATATGGTACTTGAGATGGTTTCTCTTTGCTAGTTCTTGCTCAGTTCCCTCTTACGACATGGGAAGTTAACGGTTGTTGTATTCTTCCGTACGGGATACCACCTTTCCTAATTCGTTTATAATGTCACATGAAAACGATATTATAGTTTGGCTTCCAATGTTTAAGCAGGCCTGCACGTCTAAATAATAAATGTATTGCATGATCTTTGCGTTATCGTAACAAGTACTAACATTTCAGTAGCATAGAGAGGTAACTCAGCGGGTATGTCGCGCAGCTTCTGACCGCTGCAGTTGATCAGAGTCCCCTCACAGCTACACTTCTCTGGACACTCTCGATCTATCACACACACCCCCGCACCCCGGGTGCGCAAGTCTTCTGATCCTACACATAGCGTAACATTGCAATAACATCATACCAATCACACAACCCGGCACACTAGTCTACAATTCTTCGGATTTTTCATAGTGTCATATCGTAATATCACGCTAACATAACACTAATAAAAACTATATTAGTCATATAATATGCATGCTTATTATATTGTGTCCAAGACACTCAAGAATAGACCAACAGTTACCGACCAAGCGTGAAAACTGCACGAGTTGTAAGAGGAGACTAAGCAAGAACTGAGATAGGCATCGGGCAGCACCTCAGAATCAAAATTTTTCCCAAGGTGTGGGTTACACAAGGTTTGGATAAGGCACAGCCTATTGCGAAGGGATTAAGTTGTTGATATATATGAAATGACTTTTATAGAGCGTGAAAGCAGCATCTGAGTATGAATATGTACCATAGATCTGCCAGTTGTCAGAACAATAGGTAGAGAGAATAAACATGTAAACACAGTATTAATCGCATAATAAAACAGATTTGTAGATAGCATTCATAAAAAATTAACGCCAGAAATATATAACAATAATTTGCTTAATTATTTTTTCAAGTTACGCCAGCAGCTTTTGTAACTAGATCCAACTTTCTATACTCCCTGAAGTTTTTATGAGGATCGCTTCGAAATTGACGACACATTAAGGTATCTATGAAGTAACACCTAGTAATAGCTTCATCAGACTGGTGTCAGTGTGTGTATCTCTTTTGACGCTAGTAAGATATTCATTGACTCCGGAGTTACAATCAATACGTAATACTTGTGTGAAATCAGAACATACCATAATCGTATAACACTAGTCGTATAACAGCATTGTTATTAGCTTATTATAAATTGTAAGTTAAAACACATAATATGTTTTATAACTTCTAAGATGTGAATGAGAGCTGCTTCATAACTGTTTGTTAAGGAATATTATTCCTTGCTTCTTAATTGTTTGTTAAGGAATATTATTCCTTAACAAACAATTATAAAGCAGCTAGACAGCCTTTGAGGCTTAGAGGCTGCAAGTCTCAGACGTTTTGAAGCTGTTGTTTGACATTAGGCCTATAGGCCTAATGTCAAACAACAGCTTCAAACAACATAGTACATGGCCTGAACACTGCAGCTGTGGACTTGGTTCAACTGAAACTGATGACTGAGATCAGCTCTTAAGATTGTACTGAGTGGTCGAAAGATCAGTGAGCGGTCAACTCTAATCTATTTACATTAAATATGACAATAGATTCATTGCATAATTTGTCTTCAAGATTTAAAATTATATAATCAACAATATATGCAATCTATTTCATTATTAGTGTTTAGCTACTCATCTGTCTGCTCAACTGACGGGCAGTTGAAGTAATCTTTTCAGTTGTTTAGTCATATTGATTGCTTAATTAATTAAGAGCAAAAAAGACGTTACCATAACGTCGTCAGGTATCATGCTATTAACTTAATGTAGGTTATTAAACAATTTTTTTACTTGTCAATAACATGCTTATTTATGCATTTTTAGCTGCTCGTAATAATGCTATTATAATAATACCTTGACATTCTAGTAGTACCTTCAAATCCTAAGTAAGCAAGTTGCAAGATCAAGGCTAGCTTAAGTCAAAACCGATCGAACACCATACTGAGAGAACAAGCGTGGAATTACTGAGCAGGATTAAATCACTGGTGGCACGAGACCTGCAATCATGCTGGTCTCACTTACACGTCGTTCATATAATTGGCGGAAGTGTTCGACAGCGGTGGAAGTGAGTTGATAACACTGTTATCCGGTCCATTCTGATAACAATTATCTCCCCTCACTGCTCCACAAACCGCCATCAGTTACCTTAATGAATCAATCGCAGCGGCTACACAGTCAAACCTGCTTACTAGCTTGTGATGCTAAAATCTTGGTCAGTAAGTTTTATCACGAACATTATTATTTATTATTAGATATAATAACAATAACAATAATTATAATAATAATTATAACAAGAGAAATAATAATAATAAAAATAATTTTTAAAAATAATAATAATAATAAGAACATAAGAACAGACGACGAGGAGAAGGGCGGGGGCACGGTCTGGGAGGAAAGAAGGCAGAGGTGGATAAGTAGATAACAATGGAAAACTATCTATGACTATAGTTATAACAATAATAATAACAATGTTAATAAAATAATAATAACAATGTTAATAAAATAATAATAACAATGTTAATAAAATATTAATAACAATGTTAATAAAATATTAATAACAATGTTAATAAAATAATAATAACAATGTTAATAAAATAATAATAATAATCTTTTCAGTGGCAACGTTTGTCAATGGGTCTGCAGCGATACAATGCACTTTGTTACCGTGGTACGTATGGTTACACGGCATTTCGGAGTGGAAAGCAAGATTAAAAAAAGAATTCCCTTCTTAGGGGGTTAAAAAAAATAATAAGAGTGTATAGGAATAATTTTGTACATATCTTTCTAATCTTTCTTATTTCTTACTTTATATGAATTATAATGTATTACCAATTTTTCAGTTATTCCAACTACATACTGGTAAACTTGTTTTTAAATGTATCAATTTCCCCGATCTGACTATGTCAGCATCCATGAAATGTATTTTTATTGCTAATCAGATCTCGTTTGCGTATAATACAAGACTCTCCGAGACCAATTATTTGTGTTCTAGAACAACTTCAGAATTTTTTTAATCTTATGTCTATAACTTTATCAATTCTTGGAACCAAATACCTCCTGATATCCGCAGTTCGAGGTCCCTAGCAGAATTCACTAAACGTTACAAATATATATTGTTTGATGGTTTGTAAATTACTAAAGTTTGGTTTCTTTTGTGTAAATGCTAGAATTGCTGCTTAGCTAAAGTGTGTATTTAAGTTGATTTTGCATTAAACATGACATTAATATAGTTGTAGACGGTGGTCAGCTAGATAAGATGTGTATCATCTTCCCTGACGGCCGTTGTTCTAGTTTCTTAAGACTGTTTGATACACTGTGTTTCTGGAAATTTTGTAATTTTATTTCATTTAAATGTTTATTTCTATTTGTATTTGTCAGTGATTTGGTGTTGATGCTGAAATAAACACATATCTCTCTCTCTCTTTTAATTAAATAAAGTCTTTCTTTTATCTTATTCTTTAGTCCAGTGCCCTATATGGCCCAATGCATTTAACAAAAGCAATAAGACAGACTTATTGCAGGGCAATTGATTGAATTGATTGCTAGTATGATTGCTCGCTTGCAATAGCAAAGCCAGTAGGCCAAGTAGGACTATATAAAGTAGTGCTGTTGGTTTCTAGACTGTATTAGCTACTAAATAGCGAAATACTAGGAATTATCCTCAAGATATATATTTCTCCCCATAGTTTAAGATACCCTTAGTTCCCTCAACTCTACACGTAGAGACTTCAATGACAACCTGGGCAACCTACAGGATCAATGCTGCTATAAATATCCCCATTTTAGGACTACTAATTACTAATAGCGCGATTCATAAAACAAAACCTTATTAGCAAGGGAATCGGGTTACTTAAATGATCACTTGAGGTTCAAACCACTTCCGGTATTTACTTTATTTCCTTTTTAAGGACGATTCCGTATCATTAGAAATCAGTATAGGTAATAATTATTATTATAATCAGTTAATTGATGGAGCGCTATTAATGAGTAACGGCGAGGTAATATATCACAGCTGAGAGCAGATGGGATTGTTTTGAGCTGAGCTCGTCAGTGTAAGCTGACATCTAGCTACCGTTAACACTTCACTGCCGTAGCCGCGACGTCTAAAACAGTGAATACGTTTTTCTCATCAACGGTTGCTTTTTGTTTACAAAAGAAAAGAAAAACGCGAGGAATGCGCTTCCGACAATTTTCATTCTCGTCGCATTCAAGGAGTACAGAGTCCCGTCACTTCTCGAATCTCTACAACGAATCTACTTGCACGCAGAATCGCTAAATTTATGTCATACCTTCAAGTCAAGAATGAAGTTAATCTTTTTCAGAAGTTTTTTACAGCTTTTTTACAGATATTCAAACAATTTATATACAGGCGCATATTAACTAAATCGCACAAATCAAATACTTTGGTCAACTTTCTAATAATAACGGTTACTTTGAGCAAGGTATTCTGTGCGAAATATATAATGAATGAGTCGTAATTTGTAATTAAGTCTGGAAGTGTAAGTTTCAATATTGTTCATTAAATGTTAAATGTTTTTGTAAATAATAAATACTGTATGTATTCAACATTGTTACATAATGGTCTCCGTTATCTGCAGATTATATTGATAAGCGGATTATATTGATAAGTTACGCCATTGTCCACTAGTCTGCATAACAGGTTTAAAAAAAACAGGATTGCCAATGGTTCGACACTGCAATTCGTAACTATAATTAAGTTTAACTTTTTAAATAACTGAAGGTATCAATACGCTAGAAGTTGTCTGTTTGTGTTTGTTCGACATCCCTGATATCATCCTTGTAAGAGGAAACGGACGTTAGACCTTTATTATTATTATTACTATTATTAATATTTGCCGGTAGATCTCAACTCATCTGAGTATTTCTATTCTAATTGTTCTATATATTGTACTTTTTGTGTAGGCCTATGAATATATATACTAGTGCTACATCCTGTATTAACAATTATAACAATAATAAAGAGGATAAATATACATTTATCTACTATTCTTGCCATCATTAGCACTAATGCTTATATATATATATATATATATATATATATATATATATATATATATATACATGTATATATATATTTATATATATTTATACATGTATATATATATATATATATATATACATGTATATATATATATACATGTATATATATATATATATATATATATATATATATATATATATATATATATATATATATAGAATGTCTCAATAGCGTAGGGGTAACGGCATGAAGTTTTAAATGACCAGATCCTGAGGTGAATTGAACTCTCGCGAGTTCGAATCCCAGCCGCGCTGATGTCAGAGTAAAATCTCGGACATTCACTGGACTGGTTATACGGAAAATGGACTAAATTGCCTAACGGTTTAAACATGTGGTATTAAAAGTGATAGACATCAACACAGTCGATCATTTCACTATAATGCATGTTTACTTTCATAAGTAAAAGTACACGTGTTTTACTTATTTTTTACTTAAACATGTTACTTTTAACGTAATTTTAAAAGTAAACACGCATATATATATATATATATATATATATATATATATATATATGTATATATATATATATATATATGCATATATATATGTATATATATATATATGTATGTATATATATATATATATATATATATATATATATATATATATATATATATATATATATAATCTAGTTGTTAATCCCTCCCAAACCCCAAACTGAATACCATTTGATAGGCACTCCTTTTTAAATAAGTCTATTTAATAAGCATATATAATATATATAGCCTATATATATTATACACTTATTAAATAGACTTATTTACAAAGGAGTGCCTATCAAATGGTATTCAGTTTGGGGTTTGGGAGGGATTAACAGCTAGACGATTATCACAAAAGCAGGAATAAACCTGGTCTATAATGGATGAGAGATGAGTTAGTCTCTAATCGGAATTTTGATTTGAAAAGGAAATATATTGTTGTGTGTCGTCTGCATAGAAGTTAACATTTACGGAGTCAACGTTAAGCGGGTAGCTAAGTGGAGTAATGTATAGAGAAAAAGCAATGGACCAGAACCTTGAAAAAAGCAAAGGAACAGAACCTTGTGGAACACCGTGTAGGAGCGATAATTCAGAAGAGCGGTCTAGACCAATAACTACATATTGTGTACGACCTGAGAGATGATGTGAGTAGAGAAAAGCAAAATCAGAAATGCCAATGCAGGATTAGAATGTCATGGTCTATTGTGTCAAAGGCAGCAGAAAGATCTAGAAGAACTAAGGCAGAAACATGTTTATTACTCATACTATAGTGTTATATGCTATACTCATAATAAAATATTATATACTGATACTATAATTCCATACACTACAGTATTACTACCATAGTATTGTATATTCAGTTCAGTATTTTATCAAACGCTATCCATTTGAAGACATTATTTACAATAATGTTCTCCAGCTTCTGGGGGCTTCAACCCCCAGACCCCCTACCAGACCCCTTATATAATGAATTTTTATTTCACCAAAAGGCAGCAATTAAATCAATACAAAAGTGACAAACTAACATGGACCACATTACGACACACAAGAAAAAGAACAACGAATAATATCAGTATCAAGGTCGGTCCTACCTTAGCAGGCTAACCACACCCGAAACAGACGCTAAAACCCTTAAATATAGGCCTACTGAACTATTCAAGGGATTCGCATCTAACCTCGTAATTAAACTACACTCTAATCTAAAGACCCCGACCTTTCACAGATTTACTAACAGACTACAGTATTTAATATTTTATTATTTTAATTTAAACTAAAACACGAATTTAATACAGATCAAGAAAATAAAGAAAAATCCAAATGGATAACATCAACGAAAAGTTAAGTAAGTTTAAATCGACTGCCTTTATGATGAATCCGAAATATTCACATACACGTTTAACTCGTAACTCTAAAACGACTTCACATGATATAAAATCAACGAAAATACAATACCTAGCTCTATCTAATTAACGCGTCAAAACATAAAATCCATTATGGAAATGCTAACTGATCATTTCCTCAATAACTGCGTTACTTTACTTTAATCGTACTTCAGGAACTCTTTCCTTTGATCAACTATTGATCAACTCTTGGATATCACCTAAGGATTATCCAACACTCTACTCTAATTCTTTCGATCCTTCTAATCCTCTATCCAAACTAACACGTGGAATCTCATCTACCACTTCCTCTCGTGACCTTCACCCTTTTATTTTCTAAACAAACTCTCGTAGCTCCGCCCACTCTCGTGACGTCACGCCAAGCATAGGCTTAACTAACCTCTAAACTCCTTTATAATAAAATAAGTTAAAATAATACTATATAACTTTCAATATATATAAATAATACAATTAACCTTACTATACAAACTATCAGGGCATAAATCTCTGACAATCAGCTTGATTATATCAGCATGCGCTTCATTTAGATTTTTCTGGTTCATTAAAATTCACCCCCCCCCGCTCCATTGGTCTCTAATTGGTATCAAATTCAACACTACCCGTAACTTCATTCGTGCATAATTCTTTCAGAAAACATTTTGAAAGAAGCTCCCTCAAAAGCGATTCCTGAATCCGCCCCTGAAGATTACAGTTGGTAATTTTTAGTCATTTGATGACAGGCAGCTGTGAGCTTAAAATCAGCTCAATAAATAATCTAATTTTTGTGATCGCTCTTTTAAGATCTTTGGCACATGATACTCCCCAAACAGCAGCCCCCTAATTTCTGCTCTAGAAGAATCTGGACCCCGGGCTGGGCACCAATCACACCCGGCCCTGCCTGCTCGTATATCACACTGGTATCTGATGGATCTCGTTAAGCCTCGTCATACACCACAGTCGAACATCTTCAGAAGTGTACTATGTGAGGCGAGATGCGCAGTGAAATGTAGAGGAACTGACATCGCTACAACGAGTCACGAGACAGAGTACGTGGACGTTGTGCTTACACAATTACCAGCGGGATATACATGGGCCACGGTCAAACCATTAAAGACAATATCATCCAATCCTTGATTTAATATTAAATGATTTTAAAGTTTGTTTCCACAAGGACATTGTCAGAGACGACCAAGCCTGCTGTCAATTTGGTCATTCGATCGAAATATTATTTTATTTTATTTACCACTTGCAAATCGATTTATTAATTAAAAACGACCACGACCATACAAGCAATTGAATCGTTATTAGCATTTAATCTCCATCCATCCCTCCCTCCCCCTCTCTCTCTCACTTAGTTCACAGTCAATTGGCAGGTCCAAGGCATATATCTCCTCCACATATTTCTATCTTCTGCTTGTCTTTTCACATCAACATACGAATTAGTTATCAAATCATCCAGAATCAGTCTCGGTCTTCCTCTAATCTTCCATTCTTCCCTCAATAACCAAAGGTTTTCTAGAGCAAACCATTCCCCTCAGGACATATCTATCCAGTCCACTTTAATTTCTCTCAAAATTTCTAATATCTTCACTCAATTTACACTGCCAAAAACTATCTCAAAATCTACAAAGCAAATAAAAACCTCAGCTCTAAGCTGCGTTCACATATGACTCACATTAGCCCTATAGCTTATCTTGTACCGCATCCTATTCTAAAGCCAAATTGTGATTTACCTAATAACGCTTGCTATATTAAGCTTATTGTCCTGTAGTGCAAACATTTCACTGCATTTTCTCTCTTAGGATTAGGGATAATTACTGACCTGGTAAAGTCCTCTGGTCACAGATCGATACATCCATGCATTTAATATATAAGATTTAATAGCACACAGCGAAAGTAGCAGTCTCGACATTACACGATAACAAATTACTTCTTATCGCTTCTTACTCTATCCAGCCAACTCCTAGCTATACATTTAGAGCTAGCTATTAACTACCTAGTGGAGTTTTGAATGACTGAAACTCCTAGTATATTTACCTAGTGAGGTAAATTAGCAACGCCCGTAGCAGTAGCCTTGAGCTATCTCGAATCTCTGATCGTGGGTGCTGAGGTGAAAATGTAAATTAAAAGATTAAAATTGAATTCTCTAAGCTTTCGTATTTTTAATTATTAGAAAATAACAGATGGATTCTTCGAGAAAATGAATAAGTCATTGAAAATGAAGCAAGTAAATTAAGAAATAGGAATGCGTGACTTTTAGGAATATGGCCTATTCCATTAAAAAAAGTAAGGAAGACTTGCATGAACTTGTAAGTAGATGATTATGCGAAATAAGATTTTCCCTTAAGTTGTAATGCGAGGGTTACAGTGTTGCATAAACTGTTGAGCTGTTCTAAAACGTCTTATTATAAATATCATTACCCAGTCTCAATAGCTGCTAAATACGTGCCAGGGTATAGCGTTTTAGGAGGACATTGACTCGGCTTACTGGCTAACGAATTTCACCAAATGAAACTAACCCGTCAATTTTATTTGCTGAACAATTTAAAACTTTCCATAAAACAAGGTAGCGATCAATTTATCCATCGACTTGAAGAGGACAAATAACATAAGCAGTGAAGTAACGCCAGGATCCCTTTTAGATCTACTGAGGCGTTTTATGTCAGTCCACTTTGTCACTGACTTCACAAACACGCGAGTATATTACCTTCCTAACCAGCGGCAGAATAAACTGTCTATAACTCTGGCACTTATCTCAGTCGCCCTGTCAGATGAATCCAGTGAAGATGTGCTCAGTTGAAGTGCCAGCAATCTGAACGAGTGATACTTATCTATTAGCCTTCTGCTTTCAAGCAAATCTTTTCTGTAAATTCATTTTACATACATTCCACAAAATCATACGTAAGCTCAAGAGACAATTAAAATTCTGAAATAACCTAGCTATACTTCGTGTTGGCCTTATTATTATAGTTAGTATTTTATTATCCATCTCTATAGTTCAAACCTTCACCTCTATCACTTATCGGCTTTGCAAATTTATCTTCTATAACAGTTTTTTTGTTCGTATAGTTATACACATGACATACCGCATGTGTTTACATAGTTTCCTTTCTTATGGTTGCTGTTTTTGTAGTTTCTTTATTTCCTCCACTCCTCTCCATGGTTATTAGTAATCATTGTTTTTTGTTGGCGCACCAATTGCAGCAGGCGCGCATTTAAGAATAACCTTCCAAGACCCTCGGGATTTTTTTCTTTCAAAGCTCATAACACACGGTCTTCCAAGGTGGTCGCCAACAAAGTACTATCCGGCGCGATGCAGCTTAACTTCGTTTAATTGACGTGCAGCTTAAGCTTCGCCACAGGCTGGAGCCTGGAGCCAGTGGAGAAATCGGTAAGATACTTGACCGCGGATCAGATGGTGCGGGGTTCGGATCCTGGGCTCGCCCTTCACTGACATCGCTATTGAGTGAGGAAACTGACATTAACCTTAGCTTTACTAGCTTTAAATACCGAGTGCGCTAAATCCCGCCCTAAAATCTTCTATTACTTTATTTCTATCACATTATCGCATTATCTCTTATAACATTATCTCATCATAATACCCCTTATCAAGTTAATTCCTATCAGTTAAAACTTTTCTCTCATTATCTCCCATTAAATTGTTTCCCGCACATTATATTTCCTATATTCCAGCCTATCACAAAATCTCACATCGCACTATCTTACATAACATCATCTCTAACACTATTTCTTATCACATTACCTCGTATATCGGCTCAACTACATAGGACGCCTAGTGACCACTTTGAGGGCCTAGTATATTTGTTTGCATTGTTTGTCGCATATTCATTGATGTTGCTGCTTTTGGTGAAAATTTATGAAATTAAAGCATATTTCTCTCTCTCACGATCCTTTAGCTTCCATTAATTATCACCCATCACATTATATCCAATCATTTTATCTAATATTAAATTATCTACTGTAGCATTATCTCTGTCGTACTTTCCATTATCACTATTTTTCTTATCCGATTTCCTCTAAATATACTATCTTCCTGAGCTCGCCCGTCACTGACATTGCTTTCGAGTTAGGAAACTGACGTTAACCTTAGTTTTACCAGCTTTTTTACTACCACATTATTTCGTAACACATTCCGTCATACTTCATCTTACGCCATCATATTCTGTCCAATCTCATTCCGTTCTGTCGCATTCTGTCCCATTACATTCTGTACTATCTCATCCTCTCCCTTTCCGTTACATCTTATTATTATCTCATTCTTTTTATCTCATATTTCGTCAAATCTCATTTCTTTCCTATCACAATCTGTATTTAACATTCTGTTCTATCTCATTCTGTCCTATCTCATTATGTCATATGTCCTGCCTCATTCGTCTCAGTTATCATATGCAGCGTGTAACTATACAAAAAAAAAAAAAAAATACAATTCTCCCATACCCATCTTTTTAAATTTTGCCTTTTTCTGCCCCGTCACATTTTCTCCTATCGCACTATGTCTAACTTATAATGATACTAATTTACTTTGAGACTGTTCAGACTATTCTGATTACATACAATGTCGAACACACTTCAAGATTAGATGTAGGCCCTAATGGTGTTTCAAGGACAGTGTCAGGCGTCTTGAAGCAGACACTTTCCACAATCTTGTGGGAAAAGGATATATGGTTAACGTGTTCCAATTGATTGTTGACTAAAAATTATTTAAGAGACTGATTAATCAATTCGATAAAAATAAATTCCTAAATTTTTCCCGACGATTTCTCTGACACGACTCTGTTTCTCAAAAGTATTCTTTGACTTTAATCTCACCTTAATTGTCGCGCTCTCTCCTTAATTATCACCCCTTCAGTGGCGGATCCAGGGGGCCCGCCCCCCTTAGGCCCCCGATAAAAAGAATTAACTACATTTTCACTGTATCTATGGCAATTTCTATGTTTCAATATGTTTGTAAGAGCAGTGGTTAGGGGAGGGGGTTCAAGAGGGAACTCTGTTCCATTAGCTCGATTTTTTATAAGATATACTAGTAGCCCTGTATAATGAAAGGGGGGCCGAAAAATGTTGACCGTTTCACTAGCTCTCATTTTTCACTGTAACCACTGTAACAGAGGAAAAAGGGTGTAAGTAAAAATGTGAACTCTGTCCCGGAGCAGTAGTGCAAACAGCCTTGGTTGGGAGGGGCTCCGACAAAGTAGGTCACTTGTGCAATTTGTCCAAATTCGTAGTTTCTTCAGAGGTGAAAAATTAGCCTATTTTTTCAAAAACAAATGTAGGATTTTAGGCATTTCAGCTTTTCATCTAACTTTAATACGGGTATGAGGGGGGTAGGACACGGGGGTACACTCACTCTATGAGCCGAAAGCAGTAGTGAAAAAAATGTTGGCCCCTACCACATTTTGTCTGATTGCGTTACATGTTCCGAAGAAGGCGGGGCGTAAGCAAAAAATGTGTACACTCTCTCAAAAGGAATTTCCCTCCCCCTTAAAAAATGTCTGGATTCGCCCCTGCACCCCTCCATGATTCCAACCATAGACTATGTTTTAGTCCTCTGTCCATGATTCCCACCCTCTCTCTCTCTCTAGTCCCTGCACACCTCCTGGCTAGCGATTCTCGGAAGACTTTCACTCTGTTGCGGAGACTCGCATTTAATTAGCCCGTCCTCCCGTTGTAAAATGTCCAGATGTTCCCGCATTCTTTAGCATTCCGAACAAAGACCAGCGCCTCACGATCACAAAATCCCTTCGAAGTATCGAGCACTTCTCAGGGGATTCCAACAAAGGACATCCCTTCTTACATCCATTCAATAGATCGTTCGTGGAAATATCCTAACATCACTTATTTTAGGAATTTTACCAACCTGCAGGCAGAAAATAATTAATACTATCATAGTAATAGTTATTGCTATTCTAACTTAATTTTTAATTAACTTAATTCTAACTTTATTAATGCTATACTCTTCTACAATCTTAGACAGCCATTGAAAAATCGCTTGATCAACTCATTTTGTCTTTATCAGATTTAAATGCCAGCTTTTTCGCTCGAAACCTACATTATCACTATCCCTTTATTTGAACCGAGAATCTATTGGTCCGCAATTAGATACAGTCGAACCATAAGCATAACTATTAAGTTATATCCTTTGAATCACGTCGCATTAACGAATTTCTTAGAAACAAAATCAATTGTTCTTAATTTATGGAAACTAAACAAAACCAACCTAATCTATTAATTCCACTATGTTTGTAAAGAAATTCTAATTAATAATTATATTTATTATAATAAACTTTAAAAATTATTTGCTATATATATATATTATTATATATATATATATATATATATACATATATATTATATATATATATAATATATAGATATATATATATATAGATATATATATATATATATATATATAAATTCAATTTAGAATTTTCCGTGTTGTATAAGGGCCACTGCAGAATAGAACAACGTCGTAAAAAGGCATGTATCGTGAAAAGGCCACCAAGCATGTACTGAAGAAGGGAAGAGAAAACCTCTTTAGAAGCCAAATTTTCTAAGTTAAATATTACATTGAAGTGAGAATAAAGTATAGCCTTTGTGAAGTGATAAACTTGTCGATCGATGAAATGCCTTTTCTGTATCGTGCAGGCAGTCAAGTTAGTTGGAACTAATCATCTTGGAGCTGCCATTTGACATTGGAAAGAAAGATTTATGATCTCTACTTATATTTATAGGCATAATATTACCATATTAGTAGGCTACGGCTCGAATTATTTTCTGAAAAAAAGGTTTGCTTAAGTAATTTTTAAGTACGACAATTATTGTTAAACTATCACACTCTAACCAGAGCCGTTGAAAACAAATGACATTTGTAAAATATGACTTTATTTGACTGCGGTTTACAGCATTGAAAATAATTTAGCAAAAAACAACTATAAAGTGAAATTAAAAATCAAAACACAATAATAAGCACAGCATCTCTCTCCTTTAGTGCACTGCCTACTGGCAGGTCCATGGTATATAACGCTCCACTCATCTCTATCTACCGTCTTTCTCTTCATGTCCACATACGAGTGAATCTTTAAATTATTTATAACATTCCTTGTGATATATCATTATTCTTGGGGGATTCTGCTTATGATGAGGTGGGCCCCTATGTCTTCCTCAGCTTCGACTAACATTTACTGGGCAGGGGCGTCATTCCCTGAGAAAACAATCCTGTTTACCCATAGCATAGCATACGATGTGGAAAACAATGGTAAGCAATGTTAAACAATTATTTTTACAGACTAAACTTCGTAATTAGCTGTAGTTTGAAGTTTTGAGGTCTGTGGTTTTCGTATTTTTTGTGCGTTCTTTAAAGGGATGACTTGTTGATCGAAAGAGTGCTTATAAAAACCATGTAAACAGACATCTATAAAAATATATTGTATCAAAAATGTCTCTCTCTTAGTATACTGCATAACGGTAGATAAATGGCATTAACTGCTCCAGTTCTAAATATCAATTTTCTTACTCTTCTAAAAGTGAATACAAAATGACCTAAAGTCGCTTCTCTCTCTCTCTCTCTCTCTCTCTCTGATATCGTTCCTTTCCATCTTTCATATATAGCTCGGCATCCCTTGAGCGCGCGCACTGTTCTGCCATTCTTTCCATTGCATTTCAAAATAGATCTTGTCAAAGACTTCTTTCCAAATCTAAAGCTTAAGTGCCGAGAATAACAGCAAAGGTACCATTTTTCATTAAAAATGTGTATTGAGTTGGCAATGTTCCACTCACAATTTAGTTCTGAATACTCAATCCTTGCAGTTTTTTTATTCAAGACCTAGAATTATGAGCATAATGCATCAGAATCTCTATGATCAAATCCCTGTACCACTTCCGCAACATTTGATCCCCAGTTATACACTTTATAGGTCTATGCTAAACTCATGATGGGAAATGTGAGTCTGAAATATGCAGTAGGATTGCACAAACAAAAGCGGCTTTTGGTAATAGAAAAGAACTTTTAACATAAAGTATAAAGAAAGACACAAAGATAAAGATAGTAAAACTTTGGTTAGGACCACGCTATTGTATGAATGTGAAACATAGACCTTAAGGAAGGAAGATATTAGGAAACTGAAGGCATTGAAAATGTGGACTTGGAGAAGAATGGAGAGGATTAGCTGGACTCAAAAGGTTACAAATGAGGAAGTGCTGGAGAGAGTTGGTACAGATAGACAGTTGATAAATGCATTTAGATATAGGAAGAAGAGTTAGATAGGACACATCCTAAGGGGAAAGGTCTATTAATAGAGGTCATATAAGGTAGAATGGAAAAGAAAAGAGGCAGGGAGAGGCCAAGATTAGGTATGTTAGATGATTTAAAGACCCACGCATATGTGGAAATGAAGAGGAAAGCGAGGCGGAAGACAGAGAAGAGTGGAGGCGTTATATACCATGGACCTGCCAGTAGGCTGTGCACTAAGAGAGAGAGAGAGAGAGAGAGAGAGAAATGCTAAACTCACAAATTTTACAAAATTATCAGCTTCACATCCTTCAACCCCAAGTGATCATCCCTCACCTCAAGTATTCATCCCTCACCCCCAAGTGTTTTATCCTTCACCCCCAAGTGTTTTATTCCTCATCCCAAGTGTTCATCCCTCACCCCATGTGTTTTATCCCTCATCCCAAGTGTTCATCCCTCACCCCAAGTGTTTTATCCCTCATCCCAAGTGATAATTCCTCACCTCAAGTGATTATTCCTCACCCCAAGTGTTCATCCATCACCTCAAGTGTTCATCCATCGTCCCAAGTTTTCATCTCTTACCTCAAGTGTTCATCCATCACCCCAAGTGTTCATCCCTCTACTTAATTGTACCCGGGATAACTACCCTTTTGCATTTAATGAATAGCTTTATTTAATGCAGCAGCAACTATATTTAAATAAATAAAAGTAATAATATAACTTATTGTATATAGATATATATCTAAGAAAGAAAAATAAAGAAGCAATATGTAAAAGAAAGAAGAAGCAATAGAAGTGCGCAACATTCTAAAAGCTTATAGGAGGAATTGAGAGACGTCCAATGCATGGAATTAGATGTGAGAGGAAGTGACTGTGTTCACTGTGTTGAATTGATGGCAGAGAAGGAAATCCGGTGAGGAGGGAGACAGCTGGTGACTCTGGGACGCAAATGCTTTCAATTAATCCTTCAATTCACATTCGACACTCGATGAATGCTGAGCTAATTCGCTCAAGATGCTCTCATACAGTAGTGAGGCCAGTCTAGCGCACTGCATTATTGTCCAGAGAACCGCGCACTTAGAGCCAAGTCTCCGCACAGAAGCATTTATCTCGAATACTCTTAGACCTGACAGCATTTCATCAGTAACATACAACTACAGTCAGTACAGTCAGGAGCCTGAGGAGAGAGAGAGAGAGAAAGAGAGAGAGAGAGAGAGAGAGAGAGAGAGAGAGGATAGAGAGAGCGAGAGAGAGATAGTTAGACAGAGAGAGAGGAGGAGGAGATGGAGAGAAAGAGAGACACATGGAGAGAGAGATAAATGAGAAATAATAATTTAATGTATAGTATTTATGTCCACGATTCGACAATGACGAACTTGGCATGCGAGTATTTCCACAACCCCGAATCACTTTAACAGTTTAAATTCACACAGACACCAGCTGACACTTTAAAAAACTTATTAATAGAAGGTAGCTTTAGTCTGAAAAAGAATTCTCAGTGAAGTTCTCTAAATGCTCGCTGAGGTAACTTGATAAAATTGAGCTCAGCCGCTGAGCACGCAGCGAGTTGTTTAGGTATAGCGTGATTCCTGTGAATTAAGAATAACTCTCGACAACTTTGGTCTTGGTCTCGACTACATGTCTGGGTCTAAGATAGCCAAATACTTTTATAGGATAAATGAGATTTATGTTGCGACATTTCAGGTATCAGTATTTAAAGAGAATGGTGGACGGGTTTGGCGAATTAGGTACAGCGTACACGTCACTACTGAAGTTAAGCAACGGTTAGTAATTAAAAGGGCGACCACTTCGGAAAAACGAGTGATGACAGTTTTGAATAAAACTCCAGGTTGTTGAAAGAACATTCTTAAGTCTGCGCTAACTGCAATCTGCGCTGACATAAAGGAAACGACTATTAACAATTCTGGAGAAAACTGTAGAATAAATGAAAGTTGCTAAGTTGTCTAAGTTGCTCTTTTTAACTTAGTAAGGATACTCTGCAACAAGAGCCGCATGATATGCGTGTAACCAACGGACTAAAAAATAAAGCAAATTTTAAAGTTGCTTAATAAGTAAGCAAAACAGGTCTAATACAATCGTGTGAAATGAAAAAGCAAAGGTAGGGCTGTAGGGGTGTGTGGTTTGAGGTAACAAGGGTGTAGAATTACACGCAACGCGATTGCGGTCAGATCAATAGTAACAACTTGCGGAAACGTCTGATTGTATTGAAACACGCCCTGTGCCGGAAGAGATAAGAAATAAAATGATAAACGAAATGTTAGTGCAGCAGATCATACATGTATGGATTTTATGGTAGAAGTCGAATGACATTTTTTAAATTTATAATGTAATCTTAAAATTTATAAAAATTAAAAACGAAAAAACAATAATAAAAAATTTATAAAAATTTAAAATTATATGTAAAATTTATAATTAATTAAGCACGCACGCTGACAACTGCAGCATGTCTAGTATACAGAAAAGTGGACGGTTGTGTGAACTGTAAATGATAGTGGTATTGAAGACTTGTTTTAAGTTGTGTATTTCCATAAAGCGAATAAATGAAATAAAATATATAAAATTAAGTCAGTGCGAATGCACAGATCCTGTTAAAGGTTACTAACAAAGTAACAATATAGCTAGCTCAATAGAAATGCAAATAAGTGCCCAGGTTTTAATTAGAAGCCCCGTGTTAAGTCGACTCTGTTTTCATATCAAACACTAGAGCGGCAGAAAGTTAAGACAGGAATCCCCGCGTGGATCGCCACCTGTACTCACACGTGCTGTGCTTTCAACCACACAAAAAACTGAGGGGAGCAAATTTCACTCTACTAATACGAGCCTCTCTACTATCAGTAGCACCAAGACACATTTAGCAACTCATCTTTGTCTAAATATCAAACAATACATTATAAAAGATCCAGGCGCTAAGCTGATGGTTTGTTGGCATGTCGTACGACAGCAGATCAATAGGCGCACGGTTAAAATCCTGTGCTCTCTCCGCCACAGACATGACTTCGAACAGGAAGCTGACGTTAAACTTGGCTTTAGCCTTTATTACTTAAAATAATATTCACAAAGTTGCAAAAGGTCCACATGAAATTCAGTAATACTCTTTAAAAAAACGTGAGAACTGTACTGTTTTAGTTATTTTCAATTACAGATCACAGATGAGACATTAGAACTCAGAGGCCTGTAGCCTCACGATCCTATTAGGACTAGCCACCTGCGTTGTGACTACTAATAGGCTGACAAGGGATTAACAACTTGCCATTTAGTTAACAATTAAACAGCGCCAATGCTACACTAACAGATTCTTACTCTTCATCGACAAGAAAAGAGTTTATACTAAATCGATTTAGTTTCGTGAACAACAAAACGACGAGACTTAACGAGACTTAACTCAATTTTTAAAAATAGGCGTTTCGAAATTTTCAAAATATTTTTCAAAATAGTCATAAGGGGTTTCGGCGACCTTTTGACACAGACCTGAGCTGCAGCATTAAGTCAAATGGAATGTAATGCACAACATGTATGGAATAATGTGTACGAGATATATCAGTAAATGAAGAAATATAAATCCATAGTTATAGCCATAAGAGTAACTCAATTAGCAATAAATCAATAAGAATTTAACGTCCGGTTCTTCGCCATAAGGCAATATCAGGGAATCTCTTGCAGACTCTACACAAACAGGTGCTAAAGCACCACACGATGACGACTGAGTACACAGAGACCATAAGAGAAAGCGAGATCATAACAGTGCAAGTCCAGGATCCAAGGCAATGGCGGAAAGAGATAGAGTTTTGCTTGCCAGGGAAGTACCAATACGATTAGAAGATCGAAGGTCTTGTGACAGAGAGTTCCATATTGTCGGAGCAGAAAACATGAAAGAGCGTCTGCCCATGGAAGATTTAATATTTGGTACAGTGAGAAGGTTTTAAGTAGAGGAACGAAGACTACGAGAGGGTTGATAAATTGATAAAAGATCAGTTAGATAGGATGGTTTACCTTAATTTAAACCTTTGAAAGTCAAGGAAGCGATCTAGAATTTTATTCGTTCGGAGACTGGAAGCCAGTGCAGTTTCTTAAGAAGAGAAGAAGTATGGGATTTGAGTATTTCTACATTACAGACTACTCGATAAGAGAATTTTGACGTACTGGAGTCGAATTAGAGAGGTTTTCGGAAGATCATTCAGCAGAGAGTTACAGTAATCAGGTTTAACTCGGCCGAAGACATCTGTAATTGTGGTTAACAAAGGCGGAGAAAACGCTCAAATTATTAAATAAAGTCGGACACCTGCAAGGCTGCAAACACAATGAAAGTTTTCATCGGCGACTTTAATTTAACCTGAAACTGCGTGTAATACTTCTTACCAACGATAAACTAATACCGTTGAAACATGCGACAAGCGTTTGCCGCTAATCGTAACTGTTGCATTTAACACTTAAGACGTTTAATAAAAATAACGTAACAGACGTCGTAGTCTTCCTTCAAATTACTATACAACTGAGACCTGTAAATAAATCTCAATCTGTAGTGCTTTTCCAAGTGGCCGACCCAAGCTTCGTATTCTTACGCACATGCTGCTTTCACACTCCATAAAGAGCAGTCAATCGATTAACGAGTTAATTCTTTAAAAATGCTTTCTCCACACCTCAATGTAACCTATAGCATTGGAATAATATGACCGCGATGGTTTCCCGTTCAGTTCCTTAATCCTTGCTCAGTCGCCTCTTATGACACATGCAGTTTACGGTTGATTTTTCTTCAGTGCCCCGAACACAATACGAAGCATGTAGATGAATATATAAAGCTAAAAAGCTAAAAAAAGCTAAAGGTTAACGTCAGTTTCCTCACTCGAATGCGATGTCAGTGACGGGCAAGCCCAGGATTTGAACTCCGCACATACTAATCCGTGATGATCGAGTATCTTACCGATGTATCTTACCGTCGCCACTGGCTCCAGCCAGTAATAAATTATATAATTTACAGTATATGTTATAACTAATATCACGAATAAATAAAGAAATAAACTTCATGAAATTATTTGTAAAATATCAAATGTACAGAAACAGACATGTATAAAAATGCTATGGTTCAATATAGGCCTACACTTAAACATTTATAATGTATGCGCAGGACCACTATCATGCATCAAATGAATACGTAGCACAATTTTCTTTGAAACTAAAAGAAAATTGTAAACACAATTTGAAATTGTAAAATGTGACAATACATACTGTAGATAAACTACAATAAATCGAAATGAAATAAATATAAAATTCTTAACTAACGAACTATTTTACTGATAATATTCAACAGTATTGCAATTACTCCCGCGTCATGTAGGGCCTACAGTTCAATAAAGAATGCATGCCTATCGACCGATAACTGCACTTATCGTAAAACGCGTCTAAGCAAGAAATGAGGAAAAGCAATGAACACCCAAATTAGAAGCTAATTTTTCCCAAGCTAAAGACTATAAAAAGAATGGAAAAGACTTAGTCTTTGGGATGGAAACAACTTGTTGGGCAAAATAGTGCTTTTAGTTCGAAAACAGACTTAGCAGAAATATGTGCTTTGGACCTGCCACTTGGCTAAACACTAAAGCGAGAGTGCGTAGTTAGAGCAAGTGATTAATTAGTGATTAAAGCGAACCTTTACAGCGAAACTTTTCGTCCCTGACTTGACCTATTTTCTTTCTCTGCATGCGGCGCGGCCCCTCACAGCGCGCGCCACTAGTTTCGATGGGGTTGCTCAGCAGGTACTCAGACAACCAGCGCAGGTTACAGTCACAGATAAACGGGTTCTCCGCCAGGTGCCTGCAGTCAACACATTCATCCAAGTTAAGCTTTGACGACAAAGGTTAAACACACACCTAAGAAAAGTATAATTTATTACGAATAACAATGATAAGCTGTTATTACATTTTATATATAACATATTTAAACAGTTGCTACCACTCAACACAGAAGGTAAACAATGACGTACCAAATGCATAATGCACGGAGCGTATAGTATAGGTTAAAGCTGTAAGCTACGCCGTGAAGCGCTGCTTGTAAATACACCATCTAATTATTGGTAAAAAAGCTGAGGTTAACGTCAGTTTCCTCAATCGAAAGCGAAGTCAGTGACGGGCGAGCCCCGGATTTGAACCCCGCACATACTGATCCGCGGTCGAGTATCTTACCGACCAATACATGACTTTTACTTACGTCGCCACTGGCTTCAGACGTGATATTGAGTCAATATTCCGATTTCACTTCGAACTGAGAAGGTAATGTAATTAGCACGTCCAAGAAATTTAGTACTCGCATAAACTATTAGGCGATACTACGATATTGACATTGTTCATGATAAAGCACGTTAATTACACGACAATGCACTAGGTGTAGGATGATGTTCTACCAGTGATGGGTACTTAGTCTTGTTTGAGTTAGCTACTCAAGAATCAAGTTCAAATCACACTTATTCACTTATTTTAAATTTGAATTCATCAAACTCTAAATGTTTTTGCAACTTTTTTTCTAGTTCATTTCTAATCCCAAAATTTACATATTATTTAAACATGAAATTAAAATATAACTAGACATAATAAGAGAGCGCAGACTAATGATAAAATGGACATTCACAATAAATGCACACAGCTATCAGCTATGTTCCAAAGTTCAAACTTGATGTCTTGTGCTGCAAACTTTCTAATTTAGTTTATACGAACATATATATCGAGATTAATAATATACAACATGAAGAGTAATACAGCGTCATTCCGGCTGCAAGTTTCTTCTTGAGAAGAAGTTGCAAGAAAATATTTTGTAAGCCGTAATAACTTGCGTAGCTTACTAGAAAGCCAGAATATTAATTTGACTGTGGAAAGAATATGTTCAATCTAATGATATTTATTACGAACAAAACTCTCCAGCATGGTTTCACGAAATGGCCTGTTAATGAGAATTGTGATCACTAGTTAGGTAAAGCATAGCTCCAGACAAGCCCTGCACGTCAGGCCTATCGGCTCGAGCACACTCCACCGCACACGAGTGTACTTAGCCTCTACTAACAGCGCTCTGATTGCGCCAATTAAAGAGTGGAGAGCCTCGATGAAGCAATCCATCGAAAACTCAAAATAGAAACCACATCAAATCATTCGTTGTCACTACAGCCTCGCGGTCATATGGAGTTATCGAGAGGGTTTAACATTTAAGCATTCTACCAGTCAATAAATGTGGTTCCTTTACGAAAAGTCTGGATGGATGAATAGATTTATGAATGTATCAATAAATCAAGGACGCAATGAACACTATAAGAGAAACTATATAATGATAACTATATCTCTAAATATAACTAAATAAACTTAAAACTAGGTTAGTTAAAACAAACTGAAAAACTAGTTAAGCTATATTTAAATATATACTAAATTTAATACTAAATCTATACTTAAATTTCAGTCAAACTATAACTAAGCAAGGTTAAAACCTAACTTGGTTAATTTAGTAACTAATTGTAAACTCACTTAGTGATAATTATAACTATTAATAACTTTATAACTCATTAAATTCATTAATGAATGAAATAACGATTAAAAGACAGAATAAACAAGTGAGAAAAAGAAATGAGCACAGCTACAGAGCGGTTAGCATATGAACACAAGAACTGAGCACAGCTACAGAGCGGTTATCACATGAACACAAGAACTGAACACAGCTACAGAGCGGTTATCATATGAACACAAGACATGAGCACAACTACAGAGCGGTTATCACATGAACACAAGAACTGAGCACAGCTACAGAGCGGTTATCACATGAACACAAGAACTGAACACAGCTACAGAGCGGTTATCATATGAACACAAGACATGAGCACAACTACAGAGCGGTTATCACATGAACACAAGAACTGAGCACAGCTACAGAGCGGTTATCATATGAACACAAGAACTGAGCATAGCTACAGAACGGTTATTGGTTGATCGGTGGCGGAACGGAGTGGTGATGGAATCCGGTCCACTATTGCCGAATACAAAGCTTATGAGCCCGATAAAGATTAGTATTATGAGCTTCTATTGAAACTCAGATCAACAAAATAAGTGATATTATTATTAGTTATTTTTATTAAAAGTTGTAAATTAGTCGAATGAAATAAATAACATCAGGACTTTAAAATAATGAGTCTCCACTAACTAAACATATTTTCAGTTACAATTATGAAGTATTTCTGTATTTAACATGTAACGCTCTAACATTCTATGACGGTAGCCTATTAACTTAAAATCTGTATCTTATTTTTCTCCGTCACATAAATGCTGTCAATTTCATCGGTAACTGCTTTGGAATTTCATAATTAATTGTTGATTAATGATAATAATAAGTTTCAAAAGTTCGACACAATATGTAAAAAAGCAGATATTATTTGAGGCAAACTTTTCTCACATCTCCGTTACTTGTTTAATTAATTAAGGCATCAATAGAACATCATAAACGTAGAATTATTTTACTCGACTAAAATACTACAGTCCAATATGATCCAGACGGTCACAGTATACGATTCAGTGCTTATTTTGTCATTTTATAGACGGCTCTCACTATCATGACACCAGAGACATTATTAAAAAAATTAATATTTCTTAAAAATCTTGAAATGATCAAATAAACTTGAAAAAGAAGTATTCTTTTTGAGTAGCTAACACGTTGGCACGATAAACAGGAGGTTTGTGTCGCATACCTGGACTTCTTTTTGACAGTAGCTTACTCCAGAAACACATATTGCCGAACACGTAAAGTAGGAGACACAGAAAATTTATCTCTGTAAGAGAAAAGCTAGAGTGGGGGACTGGGGGCGGGTGGGGACTCAGATTTGATGTCAGATGGAATGCGATCTTTATCTAGATGCTGAAAACTACATTAAGCAAAGCACTTAGACGATAAATGTCTCTCTTATATTTCGCTCAACTCATTGAAAGTACAATCAAGTTGTAAACTATTCTGAGTTCTTCCAGTAGAAATACATTTCGAAATGATAATGTTTAAATGCTTAGATCCATCTATAGTCTACTCTGTCTATTCGATGCCAGTTTTAGAATAATATTCACAATCCACTTCCCCTTATATAAATTAGCTCACGTTTCTAATTACTTAAATAGGAGACAAACAATAAAGCATATAACTTATTTTTGCCGGTTATTTCCGTGTATACGTTGCAAAAATATGTCCTTGTTCTATATTTACTTTTCTCGCTCTCACTCACACACACACACTCTTTTTGTATGTGAGAGAGAGAGAAAGAGAAAGAAAGAGAGAGAGAGATAGAGAGAGCGAGAGAAAGACACGAAAAGTCACACAAACAGCGAAAACACTCGTATTCGACGGATGTAATCTAAGTTTCACATTCTATATGACGCGTGATAGAATCTTATATCTAATTGTCATGCTCACAATTTTCGTCCTATAATAACGAAATAATTGTATTCTATTACAGCAAAACTGTTAATACGACACACACGCATTTTTGGGTCAGTAGACACCTAACTGGATCAAAAATTATTATTAGGACTCGAAAGGTTGTGCATGGCTCTCTACGCGAAATACCGTAGTCGATTAATCAGTAATATAGAGTTCATCATGATTTCTACCATGATTTTATCAGTATTTATCAATGTTTATCAATGTGCATCAGTGTTTAGGCCTGTCAGTTATTAAAATTATGACAGAATTAAAAAGGGCTTCCCTTCAAATTTAGATGCCTCGATTTAGCAAAGCAGCTATAATCATTGTGGCTTCTTTTTCTGAAAGATCAAAAATCCTTTAAACTAGCCAACTCACTCATGCAGCTAGGCTCATGTCAGCCACTTCATGTCCACATACGAGTGGATCTTTAAATCATGTAACATTCCTAATCTCGGTCTGCCTCTGCTTCTTAAATTCAACTTAAAATAACGGACTATTATAGTATAGAACTATACAAGTAGCAGTACAGACAAATCGATTAATCTGTACAGAAATATCCGAAGGTCATCAGCACAGCCACTCTATCGCAATCTGACTACTGCTGAAATACATTATTCATTTGTTCTATTTTTGGTTAATTATTCACTTAGTAGATTCATCTGGATTTGCTCGTCTATACTTGTTCATCAGCACCGATTTATCTGTTAGAAAACGAAAGACTTTAAGCACGCGATAAACTTCTACTAAATCTAAGATGAACTATCCAATTTCTTGTACTGAATATCTTATCAAATTTTTAAAATCAACTAATATAGCAATCATCAGCTTCTACGGGGTAAATACCAATGTATGTATGCATGTATGTATGTATTTGTACATAATTCGAGTATTTCGCGATTAGAGGTCACTAGTTATAATTCAACAAAAACCAAATTTATCACGCTCGCACAAAGATATTAATAGCCTTGACTTGAAATGGGAGTATTAAAACCATCTATGTTATATATTGGGCTTGAATAGACCTGATACATTTATTCACCAAAGCATCTATTTTTGCTATTATTATTATTATTATTTTTTTAAATATTTTTTTTATTTTTTTACCCCGGTGTAAAGAACCTGGGGTTTGATAAAAACGATGCAAGCAATACGTGCTGATTCGCCGCCAGGCTACTCGAGGTCATCAATCGGCTTAAAAGAATTGTTGAAGCAGACTGCATTAAATCTTTGCAAAGTCATGGAAAGCCTTTGCCAAAGAAAATATGTCTCTCGCTTATCGCCGGTTTGCTCTGCAATAAGTCTGCCTATGCCATTAATAAAGTCAACTCCTTCGGGCTTCATTGGGCCAATGGTTTCAATGGTCACCGGAACAACTTCATATCCTAAGGACAGATCACGGTATTTATCCAACTTCCTAGAGGCGGCATGAACAGCAGCTCCACCGGCTGTGACTGAAGTCGTATTCAGGTAGGAGTTTGCCATAGTGTCAATGACCGTGACGTCCCATACGGCACATTTACCGTTGCACCAGGGCACTAAAGTCATGCCGTCCGGACGCTTGCCGTCTGATCTGGACAACCCACTTGGTTCCTTAGAGGAAGGGATGCCTGCTCTTGAAAGTGCTCGCCATATTAAGTCATTTAAATTGTGATGGCGAGACATTCTACCTGAGCTTCGTTTGCAGGAGAGGCCGTGGAGACCTAAAGCGTCGACTTCATGACCGCAGGGGCACATGTGAGGCTCGCAAGTTTTCGCCCCTAAACGGAAACTAACGGCTACTCGAATCGCCTCATTGTCTAAAAAAGCCCACAAGAAACAACAGGAAGAGCATGAAGCCAGTCGCTGCTTGTTTTGGTTGATACAGCTAGGAGTCGTGCTCTGTCTACTGCATTGGACTGGGATTCTAACAGACTGTTATAAATCCGATCCACTATAGGACGGTCCTATGATTTCTGGTTACTGACTGAGGTAGAAGGTGGAGCACTGGAGGTGAGGCTTTTGGACCAAACTGACAACGCAACGTCAATGGATCTATCGGCAGAAAGGGAGCACTTAAGAAGGATGGCGTCTTGCAACTGACTCGTTCCTATCGCTATTATTATTATTATTATTATTAACGCTTATATTTCTAATTGAGTTTTTGGACGACTTCTAACATAACTAAGTACGACTTAATTGCTGCAGAAATTGCATTCTCTAATTTTAGTAACCACTGAGAACTGACAAGTGATACAATTATTCAATTATCTGAGAAACAGACACTCGCTGAATGGGACAAGAAAGACGGCAGCAACCTGTCTGGCATATTTCCGCTCCTTCAGGCCCCACTGGTAGTAGAGCTGTGACAGATTGTAAGCTTATTGCAGCGAAGAGAAGAGACGGCGCCAACTGATTGAGGTCAAGCCGACCCATTAAAAAAGAAGCTTCGTCGTCATGAAGCTCTAATAGCGCTCACTACTTGATGATTGTCACCGTCGGATAAAGACATGTACTTCAAATTAACTCACTTTGATTTGCTCCCATTCCTCTCTCGCGCATGAAGTAGGATATATGCAACATTAGATTTAATGTTTAATGTTTATTGACGTTTAGTTACACAGGATATGCTCTCAGGGAAAGACGCCCCTACCCAGTAAATGTTAGTCGAAGCTGAGGAAGGCACAGGGGCCCACCTCGTCATATGCAGAATCCCCCCATGAATAATGGTATATTAAAAGGAAAGTTATAGATTATTTAAGATCCACTTGTATGTGGACATGAAGAGAAAAACGGAAGATAGTGGATGAGATGAGTGGATGAGTTATATACCATGGACCTGTCCGTAGGCAGAGCAATAAGAGAGAGAGATAGAGAGATTTAATGTAAGGGCGCAATGGCTAAGCGACCTGTACAATAAAATTATCGCTCACCGGAATAGTTCTCCTCTCTTTTAAAAGCCTATACTAAATATCAATTATTTAGCTGCACAAACCCATTCAATTATCTTTCATGGTTTTCAGTTAGCATGAATAATATAAAAGTTATTTTAATGGAAGTTTAGTTTTATTTGAAGCGAGCTTTATGTGCCGCGTTCTGAGTTACTTTTACTTCTACATTTAAATCCCATACAAGATGCATTCAAATGCAAGATACAAAAATATATATAAATTATTAAATATATAAAACATACTGGCCTCACAGGTGTTACAAATATCAAACAGTAAAAACCAAACATCAGAACAACAAACAATAATTTCTATTAGTTTCTTTCCTGTCGCTGCTAGCGGGCAATGAAACGCCCATTCAACAACGTTTTACATATTTATCTTCAGCAGACAATTTTTTACTTTATTATTACAAACATATTTCGTCGAGTATTTAACAATACTATGTCGCTGCACTATACAACTGGATGAAAGCATACACGTGACACGATGACAACTGCTTCATATACATAGCAGTACATCGCGAGGCTTAAGGTTTAGAATCAGAGGTCATCGCTAACAATGCAGTACTAATAGCTCTGCTCTTTTTAATCGACTCACAATAGATTCCGAGTCGACGTTGAGTTGAATGAATCTTAAGAGATAAGTGAAACCTACCTGCCCATTGTCAATGAGGAAACAAATTACAAACAAATACTGATATATTATTAATAATTAATAGAATCATTTAGATGAATTAGTAATTCATAACGACTCCTGTCTCATGGCAGAGTCTTATTGCAGTCAGGAGCACATTAACTAATCGACAATAGTCAACTAGATATAATAAGGTTTCATTAAATGGTTTAGAATCAGCTGTCACTGGCTTCTAAAATGATCACCGTTTGTGGTGATTTCTGAAATTAAATTAAATTATATTTATTAAAATTGTAAACCAATGAGCCACAGCCAAAACGACTAAATCAATGAGACACAGCCTAGGCGACTAAACCAATGAGCCACTGCCTAAGCGACTAAACTAATGAGCCACAACCTAACTGACTAAAGCAATGAATAATCCAACGTGGGCATGTTGCCACATACAGATCTTTTACTGGGAGGGACAGAGATAGAAAGTATTTTAGCGTGTGCGGAAATTGAAAGAAAGAAGTTAAAGAGATTAAAACCGGAGAAAGCACCAGGGGTTGATGGCAACCCAACGATGCTATTTATTGAAAAGGCAGATTATATTTCTATTCCAATTTCTATAATTTTTAATAACAGTTTGAACACGGGATGCATACCAAATCAATGGAAGATGTCCAATGTGATATCTATTCACAAGGGAGGGGGAAAGAGGTCTGAACCAGGGAACTATAGACCTGTGAGTCTTACTCCACCTTTAAGCAAGGTGCTTGAGAGTATAATAAGGGATAAGTTAATAAATCATTTGGAGAAATACAATATCTTAAGAAAATCTCAGCATGGATTCGTGAATAAAATGCTTTATTAACTTAATTAGCTTTCTAGACAAAGTAAATATATGGATAGAGGAGGGAGAGAATGTTGATGCAGTGTCCTTGAATTTCAGAAAGGCTTTTTAGACTGTCCCTCACAAGAGATTTCTACGTAAGATCAAGTCTTGCGGAACAGATGGGAACTTATACGGAATTAAATTCAAATAAAGAATATGTGGTGAATAAAAGATATTGAAGGTAGTGAGTGAGGACAAGGATTTAGGGGTAATATTTAGTCAAGACGTCACAAAGTGAGGAAACAATGTGCTGTGGCTGTTAAAGCAGCCTATAGGACCTTAGGGCTAATAAAGAGAACATTCAAAAGTAGAGATAAAGACATTGTTTTAAGATTGTATAAATCTTTGGTTCGACCACAGCTGGAGTATTGTATATCAGTGTGGAGACCACACTACAGGAAGGATATTGAGCTTATTGAAGCAGTGCAAAGAATAGCATTAAGAATTATTAAGGGATTCAAAACATTAAGGTACGAGGAGAGGCTAAGGGCAGATCAACTACAACCTTTGAAACCAGGAGACTTAGAGATGATCTTATAGAGGTTTATAAACTAATGGGTTTATCGAATTAAGAACATCATATTTGTTCAATATCTCCACTAAATGTTTAAGAGGTCATAGCTATAAGTTATTTAAGCCTAGAGTAAGGACAGATATAGGAAAGTTTTCCTTTTTTCACAGGGTGATTGATAGGTGGAACTCTTGAGTGAGGAGCTTGTTAATGCGGTGTCGGTGAATAGTTTTAAAAACAAGCTGGATGATGTAATCATGTATGATTGGGGACTGAAATAAGCCCTTGGCTTTCTTCCCCTTTTCCTGCTTCCTAAGTTTGAAAAAAAATGGAATAATGAAAGATGGTAGCAGTTCTGCTAAATTCCTAAAATTTACATTTCAAAGGCGTACATCATTGTGATCTGCATCAATGTTTTACTATCTTTCCTACTAGATTCCATCAAAAATGTACAATTAAGCATGTATAACTAATTGGGATTAACTAGTAGGTTACAACTAAAAGTGTACAAGTAATAGTACACAACTAACAGTATAGAACTAACACTGCACAACTACCAGTGCACAATTAAGAGTGCACAATTAGCATCGTATACATACTGTCGCTTTGCAGAGCTTAACCGAATACATTAATTTATTGTTATTTGTTAGCAATAAAAGCTAATTTGGTTTTCAGCAGAGCAAGTAGGGGTCACTGAGAAAGCTCCTAATCTTCTTTCGGTAGAATTAATAACCCGGCGAACAAATGGCTGTGTTAACGGCTCGGCGTTGATTCAATAGAACCGCAGAGAGTTTATGAGGCAATAAATCAACCCGCCTCAATCAAGTCGTCCATCAAATGCGAGAAAGTCAAACAGAGGAGAGCGACGACGGGCGTAATAAAACTAAATCAGACTTATTGTATTCTATCAGACCTCTAAACTACCACAGTCCAAGTCACAGTAAAACCTCTAGTCTTATATGCACTTTGTAGCTAACCGCACTCTAGGCACAGATACGGATTTACGCTCTAATATAACAATAGCTGAACATCGCAGTGCAGCTGATCCCAATCCTGTGCGAGTGTAGCACAGCGGTTGAATCACAGGTGAGTACTCAAGCGCAAATTTGTAAGCATCAGTAGCTAGATCTAATCAATAATACATGTATATAATTTGCCATCAGATCTATATGGACCTTACCAATATTTCGAAGAGCTCACAAATGACTTCGCTCACTACACGTAATGCAGTTTATAATGAAACAAGAAGGGTTCATCACTGAGAGCATTTGTATGTAAGATTATCGTAATTTACACTTCGAGTGAATCGGCCGAGATTAGAACTCAAATCTCAAAATATAACTCAAAATATAATATGAATATAACTATAATACAAATATAATACAAAATAAAATATAAATACATATAATACAAAATATAATATAAATATAACTAAATATAATATAAGAACTCAAAATATAAAAGCCTTTAATGTCCGAGTAACTGGCATTTGCTGCATATTGGGCATCCCATTCTAGTTTAAGCTACCAGAAAGCTCTTAACCACTAACAACATATTTGTTGAATAACAAGAGTAACTGAAATATAATATGCGTAACATTACAATGAACTTTATTATTCAGCGCTAGAATCACGAACTGATTTTTCTCTTATTAAGTCTTGACGGTCTTGTGAGATTACAACTTATTACAACTTCAAAGTTAAAAGATTAGCGCCGACTACTCGAATGTTCCCAGTGTTATAAAAATAAATAATTTCAAGCAAAACACAATAGAGTGGATTTTACAAGTGCTTGTTAACGAGCTCTCGATAAATAACTGATTCATCAGTAAACATCAATTTACGCCTAAACTGTAATAAATTGAAAGAATTGTTTCATTAGTGTTCAAGCCTTACAATACGGTCTTCAACTGTATGAAAAACCATTGGAGTAGTATACTGTATGTCCTTTCACTGTTATTATTTGTCAAAAGGCAACGATTACTAATAACCTTGGAGAGATACGAGAAAATAACGAAAATAACAGAAATAGCAATCAATAGAGGAAACTTTGTAAACATATGCGATTGTAATGTGTGTAACCATACGAACAAAAAATTATTTGACGTCTTGGAAATTAACCATTCTCCAATACCATATAATACTCGAAATAAATTCTTGTCAAGAGTCAACGTTTTGTCACTATTCCAAGCCTGAGAGATTTAGAGTGAGAGTGATTTAGAAAATAGTGGCTTAGTGATTCAAAGATTTAGAAACTGTGAGACTGAAAGATTTAGAGGATGAGAGACTTGAGAGTGACTTAGAATAGAGTGACTTAGAAAAGAGCGCATTAGAATCGTCTTAGAGGTTGAGTGACTTACAGAGTTTGAATATTTCTGAGAGGAGCAAACGTTCCATTAGCAATCGACTGAATCTTGTTGTCGTACAGTGATCTGAGCATCAAACACGAGTACAGTGAATCCAACAATCAGATCATTCTATGATCGATAATTATAATCAACACAATCAAACCCGCGCATCTATACATATAACGCAACAATTAAACATGTTGATGAAAATCCGTAAGTTTCTTACAGTTAAACAAACAGTTTCTTTATATTTAAACAAACAACAATTTTAATGAGATGAAATGAAATAATTTTGAGACAATGACGATCAAATCCAGTATCAATTATACTAACTATAACATATACAAGATTATGCGAGAAAGAGTAACACTGAAGGGAAGATAAAGTGAGAGAGGAAGAGAGAGAGAGAGAGAGAGAGAGAGACTGGGGGAGGGAAATAAGATAAAATACAAACAGAAGATTGAGATTGTGCAGGTCAATGAAAGTGTCAATCCTCACACAGCTGATCTTGTTAGCATTGAGAAGTCTGCATAAAATTGAAAACAAAAACAATCCTTTACGTAATACTCATCTAGCATTGCAACTACCGAAACTACAACAACAACAGCAACACTATTTAATACCATATGGAAAAGGTCAAGAACATAATTTAAGCTTATAATATATAGGAGTCTCTCTCTAGTGTTCTGCTCAGTGGCAGGCCAAAAGTACATATTCCTGTTCACAGTCTGCTGTCACATAAGTTAACAAGTTAATCACTTCACTAAAAGCTATGCCTTATTCACTCTAGCCTAAAGTTTGGGAATAATGGTTTATGAGGTGATTTCACATTGCCTTCGTAAGTATAATATATGAGTATATTTGAGATATCAACCGATTTCGAGCACATTCTCAAATGGTCGCTATTATCTATATTTTAATCAATTCCCATTGAGAGTATAGTTCAGCAATATCGATCAATCTAAATACCTGAATATTGACCAACGATATAAGCCGCGAGAATTACAAGGAGAGAGAGAGAGAGAGAGAGAGAAAGAGAGAGGGAGAGAGAAAGAGAGAGAGAGAGAAAGAGTGTGAGAGAAGCATACATACAATAACTGGAGGAGATGAAGTCCGCGGAACAAGCCGTCTGGTAGATCAGAGATTCGATTATTATACAGGACTCTGGAAACAATAAATGATGGGACAGTGTCAGCAGAGTGACTAATATATAGAGACATAAAATCACAGGCTGATAGTCATAGGCTCATAGAGTCATAGGCTCATAGAGTCATAGTCTCATAGAGTCATAGGCTCATAGAGTCATAGGCTCATAGAGTCAGAGGCTCATAGAGTCAGAGGCTCATAGAGTCATAGGCTCATAGAGTCATAGGCTCTCTGATATAAAGTCTCTCTCTCTAGTGTTCTGCAAAGTGGAATGTCCATATTCACAGTAAGTGTATGCTTTCACGCTCCATATAGATCAGAAGGCCTTATATACACCTTAATGTAGCCTATAGCTTAGGAATAATATGGCTTCTGTAAGTGGTTTCACGGTGCTTCTTCAGTTCTAGATCATTCGCCTCTTACGACATGTGCAGCGTTATGTCCGAGACGCTGAAAGATAGACCAACCGTAAACTGCCCACATAATGAGTACTGGGCACCTTGTCTTATGTATTACGCAATTAATTACTATAATATTAAATTAACCACAAAATGGATAAGTTTCTCAATCGATGATCACTTATTGACATGCAGTTATTCATTCTTTTCTCGCATTATTCACTGAGCCTACCAGTGTGAAGCTTAAAATTATGAATGGTGATCCATTAACATATTTCTACCTCGTAAAAATTTGCAGACTTTATGAAATAACAAAATATGTAGTACTCTAATATAGAATTTCTGTAGCACGCTAAACTAAAAGCTTTGCCATGCTCAGAGTAAAACAGCGTACTTACAGTGAATTTAAAGAACGCAATCCCTCAAATGCATCGACCGCTAGTTTAGATATTTGATTATTACTCAAATCACTGTAACACAAAAGAGGAAAGTGTTTAAAGTTCATTTTACATTTTACAGGATTTCATAAATCACAAAATCAAGGTTTCATAGGATCATTAGTGTTCCTCTAGTAAAGTTTTAAATAAAAACATTTAACAATAGGCTACAAGAAAAAAAATTCAGGGGCATTTCATGGCATGATATGTTGCAAATGGCCCGATGGATGAGAATGTTCACTAAGTATCTGTAGATGAAATGTTCAAATCATATAAGTTAGTAATGCATGACAAACTTAGTCTAAGTCTTTTTTCTTTTATTATAAATAAATAAAAAATATCTTGACAAAAACCTAACTAGAGTCGAGATTTATGGTTATTTTAGAATATCGTGAAAGCTAAGGCTAAGGCTAAGCGTTTAAATGTAGTATTTTCTATAGTTTTTAGCAGTTAAAAGGAACCGAAAGAAGTTGAAATTAATTACATTCTAACTTAACACGTAAGTACGTGTATTACGTGGATACTTAGATAACAATAGCAGAAATGTATGAGTTAGAAAAGTGAGTAATGGAAGGTATACGAGTAGTTAGAGGTAGAGAAATAAAAGAAAAGTAAGAGACAGAGAGAGAGAGAGAGAGAGAGAGGAAGACGGAGATGGCTGTATTGTAGAGCCAGAAGCACTAGTGACAGTACAGAAACGTGGAGGCAGAGAATTAACTGACATTCTGCGTAATCTCTTGAAGTCACTGAACGCACGAGATGGAATTTCCGTTATCTGATTCTGCTCAAGACGTCTGCAATCAGCCAACAAACACAAACCATTATCTGTGCACAGAGACAACGGCTTTCAGCGATAGATACATATACACACTGAGCAAAACACAGCAGTAGTTACAAAATACATGCACAAGAACATAAGAAAACACTAGTTCGCAGTATATATCGTATACATGTATATACGGTACATGTATGTTCACTAAATATTAAACATGTTTACATACACAATGAACAAGTACCAGCACTGTTGTCTGCCATTTTTTATACAAAAGGCCAAACATTGCAGATAGATGAAGAAGACTCAACAAAGCTTTAGACTTTAGCGAATTACATGTATACGCAGAGAACAAACAAACAACAATCTTCATATCACTGCAATCCATCACAAAACATATATGCACAGAAGGTGAATAAATAACCTGCATTTCTACTTTTTCTCTATCTCTGTCTCTAGTGCCCTGTCAAGTGGCAGATCTATGGTATATATTCATACTTAGAGTAATCTTTCACGCTCCATAGACAGCACTCCGTAGATCAACAAATTAATCCCCTTCACAAAAGGCTTTACAACATAACATAACATGTTTCCATACCATAAGCTAAGGACGACCCTAAATAGCAATAAGTCTATGAGAAAGAATCAATGAGTCTAGTGAAACAAAGAAAAGACCGGTGAGTACGACAAAAGGGGGACAGCCACGTACAGTTCAGTGACAGTCTCAGGGAAGGCAGAGGGGAGCTCGGTCAGACCCCTGTCCCTGCAGTCTACCACTGTCTCAGTGCACGAGCACTTGGGAGGACACAGCGGCTGACTGGCGCAGTCCTGACTGAACGATGTCTGACTGCGGGTTCCACCTGCACCAATAACAACAGTTGATACATAAAAGAAATCCACCTGCACCAATAACAACAGCAGATATATAAAAGATCTCCACCTGCACCAATAACAACATAGATACATAAAAGATCTCCATCTGCACCAATAACAACAGCAGATACATAAAAGATCTCCACCTGCACCAATAACAACAGTAGATACATAAAAGATCTCCTACTGCACCAATAACAACAGTTGATACATTAAAGAAATCCACCTGCGCCAATAAGAACAGTTGACATATAAAAGAAATCCAATTGCGCCAATAACAACAGTTGATACATAAAATAAATCTACCTGCGTCAATAATAACAGTTGATACATAAAAGAAATCCACTTACAAAAATAGAATAGAATAGATAGAATAGGCTATGCGTTTATTTTTCAGCAAAGACACAAAATGCATAAGCGACATACAATGCCTCAACGGCAATCCCAACAGCAATTCCTACATCAATCGCGAGAAAAATTCGTCAGTGAAGATATCTTATCTAGCTGACTACCATGATAATTATGATACCTGCTAGTATTAGTTCATAGTTCATACATACAAAGTTGAACTTATAATCTACATGTATAAGCAGAGCTAAATGACTAATAAATAAAAAACGGCTGAACCCGCAACTTTTGCTACCTGAAGTCACCATGCTACACTAGACTACCCCATCTCTATATCATGACATAAGTAACGGGAGTGAATGGATCGCTAGCGCGCAGAAATGTTGGAAATGATGGAAAGGATATGCAACTCTATACTGACTATAGTACGACAATAAAAATAAGAGAATGAAATACTTGATTGTAATATAACAGCCCAGTGAACAATTAGGACAATGATATCATGATACTGAACACTTGGTATGTACCTTGACAGATAAATTCAGATTCCTTTACTTCAGAAATCTCAGAGTTTTCCAATTTAGGAGGGGCTGAACATTTGGTGTATAGACCCATTGTAGGGTTGACCTTGAGCCACTTAGACAACCAGGTCAGGTGACAGTCACATACCAGCTGATTCTCTGCCAGTCGTCTGTCATACATGATAGTCATAATACTCCAATACATCACCATAGGTCCCAAGTTACAGTCATAGCACATCATACTTCACCATATGTCATAAGTTACTGTCATAGCACATCATACTTTACCATAGGTCATAAGTTACTGTCATAGCACATCATACTTTACCATAGGTCATAAGTTACTGTCATAGCACACTCATACTTCACCATATGTCATAAGTTACAGTCATAGCACATCATACTTTACCATAGGTCATAAGTTACTGTCATAGCACACTCATACTTCACCATAAGTCATAATTTAGAGTCATAGCACATCATACTTCACCATATGTCATAAGTTACATTCATAGCACATCATACGTTACCATAGGTCATAAGTTACTGTCATAGCACACTCATACTTCACCATAAGTCATAATTTAGAGTCATAGCACATCATACTTCACCATAGGTCATAAGTTACTGTCATAGCACACTCATACGAATTTGAATTCAATAAGATTATATAACTTTGGCAAAGTGGTTGGTATTAGGTACAACACAGAGTGGTCGAATACAGGTACAGCACAGAGGTAGCAGTATGCGGTACAGCACAGACGGGAAGGTTGGGCACACACAATAGAGTAGTGCTAGATGGAGAGTCATGTTGGTCAAGCCTATAGGCTGTCAATCCATATCGAGTCCTGGTGCGTCGATGATCGTGATTCAATGATAATTTCAATGTTTGTCTAAATTAGCTTTTAAGTCAACCATCTAACTTTAAGTAATTTATTTAGGACTGAAATTTGATGAAACTATACAACAAAAAACCTCTAAACTAAATCAATTTTGTTATAAAAGTTTGACTAGTTTTGATATGAATGCCGCAATGTAACGTTAGACGCATTGTGCACTTACAGTATGCGCAACTTTTGCATGCCAGTGAAGATGTCCTTAGGCAATGTTGTCAGATTGTTCTTGTTTAGAGTTCTGTCACACACAAATATATAATTATAAATATATCACGAGTACTGGCCTCGTGTACAAGGATCTACCTATCTCAATTCAGTATTACAGCTTTTAGTGATTTAATTCTTCTTCAACTGTACCTCTTGTTATAAACAGTAGTTCGCTTCTTCGAATGCCAGATCGTTTCTGATAGTACCCACTCAGTACGGAAGCAAGAGTTAAAATTGGCATTAGCTTAATTTCCTCAATTAAATAAATTAGTAATATAAGATCGTTCAATGTATTGCGTATAGTGTCATATATAAACACTATATAATAACACCATTTTTAACACGACGTTATTGTATCATGTGTAATAGTAAGATTAATAAGATAACGTATAAAAACAACATAATGACATGTTCACAAGATCATTGCTATATTATATTTATTCCGGGTAAAAGTTTACTTTTTATTTTTAACTAAGGGTTTAACAACTAAAAAGAATTACGAAAGTTTAGCTCATTCTTATAGCTAATAGAGTGCTAAGCTAAAAAGAAGTTACTTTTTAAGTTATAGATTAACTTTTCGTAGCTTCATATAAATATTTTTTTAAATAAATTTTTAAAGTATCTGCTTTATCTTAACACTTGAGCATTGTTATTTCAAAGATCTTAGCTAAGTTGGTGGCTTGTTGGCAAGTTGTTCGACAGCGGTTAAGTAGACGCACGGTTCGAATCCATTGCTCACTCACTCTGTCACAGACTACCGAGCAGGAAACGGAAGGTAGGCTTTCATTAGCATGCATTACCTTTATTAAACAATTCTTGCTGGAATGACATGCTGCTTAATTCTAGTGTAAACTACTACTAACCCATTAGTTTGCCACGTGAACATTACTAAAGTATTTGATAAACCAGGTGTCATTATTTAATTGTGTTCGTAGAATATTTGAATAGTCACTAGAAGAATAGTACAAGAAAGTAGCTGGTAAACGTGCGTATTTGCGCATTTCTATACTTAGCAAATTTTAATCTGTAAAGTTGTAAAGCTAAGTTTAAAGTCTGTTATCTCATGTATCTAAACTCAGTGTGCCAGTGAATCTTGTGCCTGCAGAGTCTGTGCCAGTGGATCTTATGCCTATAGAGCCGTTTGCTAGCGGGTATTGTGCCTACAGACTGTGTGCCAGTGCACTTAGAGTCAGTGACCTAAACAGCCACAAACCTTGAACTGGTGAGTATTGCTCAAAGAACTTCTCTACATTCTCTGCCCATAGCTGACTATCTATCCGTATATCTGTCAATCTTCTATAAATTTGTATACATGTGTATCTTCAGTTTTTTGTAGATATACTGTACAAGCTTCTCATGAAGAGAGTCTGATGGGTATTCACTGCACCTAGAGCATCCGTGTATACACCACTTCAGACACATCTTAAACTGCGATCATCGTAAGGACTACCAAGCAGAAGGAGCTGAGCAAGTAAATGATAAAGCACCTCAGAAACAGCATTTGCCTCAGTCTGGAGCGCCCCAGAGAAACATATTTGCCTAGTAGAATACTATGAGTACGCTCACTATTCAAAGTAGCCTGATCCATTCAGTGGACCGATGAGACGAAGTTTTGCCTGACTGATTGATTGCTATTATTTTCATAGACTTGAGGTAACATGGCAGAACTTACAATATCTCCATGTCCTGCAGACTTCTCAGCGCTGACTCACTCAGACACATCAGCTGATTGTTGTCCAGTTGTCTGTAACAATGCGCAACATACTACATGTTTAAACAATATTTCATCAGTAATTTGTCGTCAGTAGTATCTGAAGTATCTGGACGCTAGAAACATTGCAACATGGTTATGGAACGTGATGGTAAACATCTAGTGCATTGTACACACAATTACAAATGCTATCCTGATTATCATTAGATAATCAGGAAATGAGCAATTGCAATTTCTCTGTAGATTTTTATTTGGAGTAAGGTAGAGTTTTATTAGGGCTTTATTAGTGTGCTTAATTACTGGCTGAGTAACTTTCTTACTATCTTACGATGACGACGATCAATGACTATTGATGACTACCACCAATGACGAGTGAGATCACGGATTTAACGGATCACGCCTGATCAAGCCGATATCTTCTCATTCCATTTTATAAATCTTCGGAAGCGAAATAAATTAACAGATTTGATTCAAATTATTTTTTATTTTTTATTAAACGTTATTATGAATGAGCGTTTAGTGTGACCAAACATTCACTAGTTAAATCATGGAAGCGTGATTTGGGCGAGATTGAATGGACAGAGTGAGCAGCATCTACTGTATACTCACAGGTTTCTAATGAGTGGAGCACCCTTCAGAGCTCTTCTACCAATGTGAGTCAGCTGATTGTAGCTCAGGTCTCTGCAATAAGTAGAACAACAACATCGTGCATGCATGATAATATAGAGTATTTCATATAGTAGTACAACATATAGTATTCCATATAGAATGTGTACCGCAATCGCAAACCTAATCGATGCAGCTAAAGTCTCGTAGATAAAGTTTAGCAATGCAAATGTGTGAGGGATATGTGACACTGGTATGTGCCTCTGACACGTCTTCGAGACTGCTTTGCAGGTTCCGGGCATGTTTTTAGCCCTTTCATGATTAATCATATCTTTGCTGTACATAGCAGCATGCTAAGATATATAATTAATCTTCTATTATGGTATAGCCCTGTTCTTCTGTTGTTGACTAACTTCTGTGCTGTGCTCGGGTGTGGTTGGACCACTGCAGAATCGGGCAACCGCAAACAATCTGCTGCGCGTAAGTAAGAAGCGCCTAAAGGCAGAAGCTGAGGATGGCAAGAGGGGACCCACCTCACCATGAAATATTTTCCCCCGGGATTAAATGGTAATTAATCCATCTAGCTGAGGAAGGCTGTTAAAACAGTGCTATTAAACTGTCAACAAAGATGCCTCAGAAGAATTTTAAATATCCACTATTGGGACCACGTAAAAAATGAATCAGTACTCGAAAGGACTGGACAAAGAAAATTAGATGAAATAGTTTTTGAGAGAAGGTTGGGGTTCTTAGGTCATTTACTGAGAATGTCTGAGGATAGATACGCAAAGACTGCAGTTAACTGGAAGCCAACTCAAGAAAAAAGACAACGAGGAAGAGCTAGAAGTGCTTGGCTAAATACGATCAATAAGGATTTGAGAGCATTAAACATTTCATGGGAAGACGCTATAAAGATTGCTGATGATGGAAACGAATGCAGGAATGTTGCCGCCCTATGTTCTGTACAGAACTCAAGGAACTGATGACGATGATGAACTGAGGAAGGCAAAGGGATACCACCTCAGAAGCCATACTTTTTCAAAGCTAGAGCCTACATCAGGTGTGATAAGGCATAGACTTTGTGAAGGGATTAACTTGTTTATCTAAGGAGTGCTCTTATGGAGCGAGAAAGCAGACTTAGAGTATGAATATGTACCTTGAACCTGCCACTTGGCAGTGCACTGAAGAAGAAGAGATATATATATATATATATATATACATATATATATATATATATATATATATATATATATATATATATATCTTCTTCTTCTTCCTCTTCTTCTTCTTCTAGTGCACTGCCTAACGGCAGGTTCACGGCATATAACTCTTCCAACCAATTCTATCCTCAGTATTATTTTTCAACTCTATGTATGAATTTCTTATCAGATCATCCAACATTCCATGTATTGGTCTTCCTCTAACTCTTTCCCTGACATTCTTCCTTCTATTACATTCTTTAGTTGTGTAAGCCATTTAAGCTTTGGAAAAATTACATGATAAGGTGGGTCCCCTTTGCCTTCCTCACACCTGCATTAGTCGTCTCCTACGTACACGCGGCAATTTGCTTACGGTTGCCCTGGTCCCAACAACACCCGGGCACAACACGGGATATATATATATATATATATATATATATATATATATATATATATATATATATATATATATATATATATATATATATATATATAATATATATATTATAATATATATATATAGATATATATATGTGTGTGTGTGTGTGTGTGTGGTGAAGGGATTAACTTGTTGATCTAAGGAGTGCTGTTATGGAGCAAGAAATATATATATATATATATATATATATATATATATATATATATATATATATATATACATGTATATATATATTGTATATGTATATATATAAATATATATACATATGTATGTATGTATGTATGTATGTATGTATGTATATATGTATATATGTATATATGTATGTATGTATGTATGTATGTATGTAAGTGTGCATGTATGTATGTATGTTAATACGTATGTATAGACGTATGCGTATGTATATATAAAAAATCTTATAGATATATCAGATTTTTAAAACAATTTTATTTTATCACCCGACCGGTATCATTTAGGATCTTTCATTCTCTTACGCGCATCATTTTTTCCACATTGTTTTGGGATGAATCGATTTGTAGTGATATGTGATGGGGGACGTTCCTGTCTGACAACATCCTTGTATGCGGATATATATATATATATATATATATATATATATATATATATATATATATATATATATATATATATATATATATATCTTCTTCTTCAGTGCACTGCCAAATGGCAGGTTCAAGGTACATATTCATACTCAAAGTCTGTCTTCTCGCTCCATAAGAGCACTCCTTAGGTCAACAAGTTAATCTCTTCACAAAGTCTATGCCTTATCCATGCCTTATGTAGCCTATAGCTTGGGAAAAATATGGCTTCTGATGTGTTTTCCCGTAGCCTTCTTCAGTTAAGTGGATTAATTTCCATTTAATCCTGGGGATATTTCATATTATATTATATATTATATATTTCATATATATCATATGGGGATATTTCATGATGAGGTGGGTCCCCTCTTAACCATCCTCAGCTCCTGGCTTTAGTCGCCTCATACGTACACGCGGGAGATTGTTTGCGGTTGCCCTATCCTGCAGTGGTCCAACTACACCCGAGCACAACACAGGGATATATATATATATATATATAAATCAACACAGGGATATATATATATATATATAAATATGTAGAAAAATACATATACTGGCTATATATGTATATATATGTATATATACATATACTGGCTGGAGCCAGTGGCGAAGTCGGTGAGATACTCGACCGCGGATCAGTATGTGCGGGTTCAAATCCTGGGCTCGCCCGTCAGGGCCGTCACTGACATAGCTTTCGAGTGAGGAAACTGACGTTAACCTTAACTTTAGCTTTGCATACAGTATATATATATATATATATATATATATATATATATATATATATATATATATATATATGTATATATATATATATATATATATATATATATAGAATATATATAGAATATATATATATATACATGTATATTTATATATATATATATATATCAGGGATTGAAACTTTCACGGAGAGAAGTTCGCCATATACTCAGCAAACAGCACACTGCTAAAATGTCCTATTGAGACTTAGAGTTACTACATGTATATCTGAAACTTGTAGCTAAAGTTAAACTTTATCTATCCACGTGTACTCTGTTTTCTTACGCAAATTAATAGCATGCAAAGAATTGCATTCGCGGTATCTCCAGCCTAGACTCCTTGTTCAATCAGCGTTCGCTCTATTTCCTATTATCACATCATTATTTGTTAGATAGTTGGGGTCAAGGCGAGCAATAAATAAGCTTCGTTTGAACCGGCGAGTACAGTCATCACAGATAACATCTTCCTGTAGTAAATACCAGCGGGACCAACCAGTAGCCGTGCAGACTATTAAACTATCTGTGCTTTCATCCAATTACTCGTTATTATTGAGAAATGCCTTCATGTAAATTAAATAAACTCACTCTCTCTCTCTCTTTCTCTTTCTCTCTCTCTCCCTCTCTTCTGCTTCTTTGTTTCTACAGACACGTCATAATAAACATATTAGATTTTGACCTCTACGGAAGCAGTGATCAAGGACCACTCATCTTCTTTAGACAAAACTCCGAATAAGGAAATCTGATATATTTTTACGTGTATAATTGTATAATATTCTATGTGACAAAACTAAACTGTGTCGTATATAACCGCTAACACAAATTGTTTTTAACAATTGGTTGACAGTTGTGCTACACTTAGCCTCTCCTCATACCTTAATGCCTTCAATCCCCTAATAGTTCTTACTGCTCTTCTTTGCAATGCTATAAGTTCAATATCCTTCCAGTAGTGCGGTCTCCACACTGACATATAATACTCCAGATGAGGTCGAATCAAAGATATATACAATCTTAAAACAATGCCTTTATCTCTATTTTTGAATGTTCTCTTTATTAGTCCTAAGGACCTATTGGCTGCTTTACCAGCCACAGCACATTGTTTCCTCACTGTGTGAAGTCCTGACTAAATATCACCCCTAAATCCTTTTCCTCACTCACTACCTTCAATATCTTATTATTAACAACATATTCTTTATTAGGATTATTTTTACCAAAGTGAATTATCCTACACATGTCCACATTGAATTCTAAGCCAACTTGTGGGACCACTTACTTAGCAAATGGAAGTCCCGAACCATGCTGTAGTAGTGAAATCGTATCGTCACCGATATCTCTTCACTAACCCTTGTTCTTCTGTCCCATAATTAGTTGATTAGCTTGTTGTTCCATTATCCTCTCTCTCTCTCTCTCTCTCTCTCTCTCTCTCTCTCTCTCTCTCTATTCCATGTGTGAATGTTCACCTTTGTTCTATCTTGCTTCCTTGTTATTGATTAATAGTTTATTATAGCTCGTGTATCTGTTCCTTTACTTCTATGTGTATCTCTTCTTGTTCTATCTCTTTATCTCGCTCTTAGTATCTCTCTCTCCTTCTTTTGTCTATTTAAGGACCTGCTTCCTTATTCTTTAAGGCTCACAGGCTCTCTCGTTCTTTACTCTCAGTTAGTCTCAGACTTAGTTCTTAGTTCTCGTCTCTACGATTTGGTCTTGGCTCTTGGTCCGACTTGTGAAGGTAACTTAGTAGTATTTGTAGTATAGTATGATAGAACTGATGACGGCGCTTATTGTTATTATTATTTGTATTTGAACTGTTTCTGTAATACACTTTTATTTGTTGATTGGTCTCGAGTTATATATCTTAGTATATGAATTAGTAGGCTCCTCGCTCCAACTTCTCATGGTTCTCAGACAGGTTCGAATTCCCAGCCTATGCCTTTACCATTAGCACGATTCTCTATCACTGACTACGGGGAAATCCTTTCTTTCTTTCTGGTTTAGGTTAGTCCTAATCCGGTGGTGGCTCGTTTTCTTTCTTTTCTTCCTCTTTCTTTCCCCGAAGCCGGGGATATTCCTCCTTCCTTTCCCCCAATTGATGGCCTCGTATTTCCCCAATTCTGTCACCTTGTTCCATCGGAAATGCAGAAAGGATATCTTGAAATAGGTCCTATACATTCTTATAGCTGCTAAGTAACCAATATACATGTATCCACATATACCGAGCAGACAATGGAAATATTCTAATAATGGTAAATGATTGGCAAAATATTTTCCTTAGGATATCTTTTATATAGGCTACCCATCGACCCAGCTGCAAGCTTTTTTGATCCCTCTTTAGATTCAAACCTTTATGTTTAAAATTACCCATTTTCTGCGCGCCGCGTATCTTTCTTTCATATCCACCAGCTAAATTCATTCTCTCTTTTTAAAAAAATAAGCAATAGTATATATTAGCTAATGTTCTTGTTAGTTCACGGATTGACCATCTCAATTCTTCTTTTAATTGAAAAACCGTTCCAAAGCACAGACTACTGTTTTAATTGTAAACATTTGCGTCGTCGTCTCCACGTATAGTGTTATTTAAATCACTAGTATGTCAGTTGTTTGTATCTTCCATTCATGTTTTTAACTCTCTAATATGAGTCATTAGACTAGGTGCGATTTATCATCTTGTCAATTTTTACATCTTGAGAAAGTTTTAAATCTGACACGAGGGTCATGTTCCTCGAAAGTTAATCTCGCTTTCTGTTCCTCACGTCACTTGATAATTAATATTTTCCAGGGTGCAATCGAGTTTAATTGAAGTTTTAAACTGTCGAATAAGCAAGAGAGAGTGAGAGAGAGAGAGAGAGAGAGAGAGAGAGAGAAAGAGAGAGATAAGATACGAGTATATGGAAGTGCTTGCATGATCATATTCAACTTCTGATGTCGATTTGTTTGACTTACGAAACCTAACATTAAATCTACATTGTATAATTCTACTGTAATTTGTTTATATATATATATATATATATATATATATATATATATATATATATATATATATATATATATATGTATATATATATATATATATATAAATATATATATGTATATATATATATATACTACGGTAGTTTATTATAGGGCCTGTACAGTTGGGATCAGCATGTAAATCTACTAATTGATCACGGTGTGCCCATTATTGAGTATTGAGTCTAATCTATTAATATAATATATAATTATATAGGCCTCGTTTATCCCGTAGTTGGGCCAATCCAGAGGGAGAAAATAGATAGATAGATAGAAAGAGAGAGAGAGACTTTAAATGTTTATTTTGTTTGCTCAGTCTGATGTCCTTCACAGAATCATATAAAACTATAAAGACAGAGTGACAGATTCTTGTCACACGGAAGTTAATCGCACTCGTTTCTCATGAATGTTTAACATATTCTCTTAGAACTGGTTGAAAGGCTAAAACAATAATGTTAGCGTCAGTTTCCTTACTCGAAAGCGATGTCAGTGATGGGTGAGCCCAGGATTTGAACCCCGCACATAATGATCCGCGGCCGAATATCTTAACGACATCGCCACGGACTCCAGCAGTTAACGATGATAACTAACACTCCGAGGTCCAGCTTAGCATAGATAAACCATGTTATGTCGATGAGAATCGTAGAGGAAGCGGACTTGAGAACTGAACCTAAGCGGTGGCAGGCAGGCTGACCCGCAGCTCTAGACTGATGTATGAGGGCGCCGGCGCTCCTCTCATTACCCGCTAGTCATAACAGAGCCGCCCTCTAGCGCACAACACGTCCTGAACGATTACGAGTCTGCGCTAAACGATGTCTAACCGTCTAACCGGCTGTCGACGTGTCAGTCATCTAACCACTAGACTACCAGTACCTGTGCTCATTGACTGGCTGACAACAGGTGAAGGCATTTCTCCGCATACTAATAGTATGGAGACTTAAAGTCCGTATACACATACAGGTACAATGTCAGAGATGTCCCAAATTTCAATTTTACTACGAATTGATTTACGACAAACGATTTAAAAATGCATTGAAAAGAGAAATGAGATGTTAAACAGTGTAGATCCGGTTATCATAAAGCAGTCAGGTACGATAATTAGACTCTAAATATGGTGGAAAAAGATGTATATTTTTAACCTACTACAGAATGTTGAAGAAATAGAACAAGAGCGAGCTGAGAGGAGTTCCAAACAGTTGAAGCGTAAAAATAAATGATCGTCTGACAACTGAGATTATAATTTTTGGAACTTCAAGCAGGTTGATACAGTATATATTAAGAGATCAGGCAGGTATAACGTTTGCGAAAAATAAGTGTTTTGAAAGTTAGCAGAGGGAGTTCACCTTTTAATTCGTTCAACCACAGGGAGCCAGTGAAGATTACTAAGTATGGAACTAGAGTGTGCCCGAAACCTTGAGGACCGACAGAAAACATACTGTATATTTCTCTCTCTCTCGCTCTCTCTCTCTCAAATGAGCACATAAATGACCAGTTCACGAGTGGATCTCGTTTCAGAAACTGCTTTTATCTCATCCGCTGAATACCTTTGAATCAGAGAAAATTTGGTCTTCTAAGTTTTGATATGATTTCTCGCTGCATTTTTTTAATATTAATGTATTCGACTTGTAAGAATTTTCTTCAATTTGAGTTATACTCTTATTCTCAGCTTCAAAATTTCAACAAAGCCAAATTTAGACCGGTGACCACTGATCAGTCCAGGCAGCTTTGTTCCAGTCACATTTCTTTTGTATACCTTTCCATGATTAATCTCCGAAACATGATAAACCTTCATGGGGATACACTTTATAGTCGTTGACTGATCTTGGCTTTGAACCAAGGCCACTTGCTAACGAGGCGAAAACTTAACCGTTACACCTGACTGATAATGTAGGCTTAACGTCAAGGTCAGAAACCCAAGGGCTTCTTTTCAAGACGTCAACCATTACATATATTGGGCACTACAGGATCCCTAGAGGATAGAACTGAGATCTTATACCAGGGATGACAAAGCATAATCTAGAGCAATACAATCATCACATAGATCAATCGACAGCTGGTGGGCGACAAGCCTGCCTGCGTGGCAGCTATAAGTGCGGGTTCAAATCTCCATCTCGACCTCAGACCAGTTCAGCATGAGCTGCTGTGCATAAATCATGTTTAAGTACTGCCTCTATACTTCAAGTATCGAACCATAAATCACAAGAACAGTACACCTAGATATCTCAAGTATCAGACTACAAATCATCAGAAGTACAACATTTCTACCTCAATAGCACAAATTAAGACTTAGTTATGCGATTGGGATCGAGTCTAACATGTCAATCAGCAGCCAAAACAAGTTCACTATGAGCTTTCTTAACGACCGTACAATTAATATATAAGGTGAAGTAGAAGTAACATATAAATAAGAAAGATGATAGAAAATCATTGTTGCATATCGTAAACCAGAGATACATCTTAGCTAAATGTTTCTACTACTGCTGAGATTCAAACCTATATACATGCACATGTACATATATATATATATATATATATATATATATATATATATATTTATACTGTATATATAAGTTTACTGGCAAACCACTGAGGCTAAAGTCGGAGTTTCCTGTCTCAGAGCTGGTCAAAGACTGAAAGAACACAGTTTTAAATCCTGCAACTACTGATCCGTAGTCGGCCAACTTGGCAACATGTTACCGACTTAACCCAATAAATAACTTCAGGTAACTAGTTGATTTGAGGTTTAACATTGAGTGCACAAAGGAACAACTTTAACTAATTTGCTATATACAACAAAGACGAAATGCTTATAATTAGTAACCGACACAATAATAGGTAACCATAATTAAGATACTGTCATGAGCCACGCCTCATACATGAGTTGGTAAATAAAGTACGATTGCAGAAGAAATCAGCGATTACTAGCTTAAGTCATCATACATCGTCATCTGTCAAGAGTGTACCAAACAGTAGTTACATCGTCAAATCCAACTTACTAGATTTTTCAAGTATCATTACTCGTACTTGGTTGTAACACATTGGAGTCCAATCAGTCATGTGATTATCATATCTCACCTGAGGCCGAATAAGTACGAAAAACAGGGGTAAACAAACCTAAGATAATGAAAAAATGAAAATCCAGAAGTATTTTATTTAGGCCTATGTAAGAACATTCCACAAAATCACAATTATTTAGTAACGAAAGCACCCAAAGTTGTCAAAGCTTCATTGGAAGCGAAATTAGAAACTCTGTGTTGCCTATGGATCGACAAATAGTGAAGTACAGTAATATTTAATAGTACACTATTAAATGTACTACGTTTAATGGTACACAAATAAAATTATTTCAAACACCATTTAATAGTAAACTATATAATAGCTTACTAATAATTAGTCTTACTTATTAACAGTCCAATATTAATTTGTGCACTATGGCTATTAATGGGCTGACCGGTGGCTTGTTGGGTTGTTGTTCGACAGCAGATCAGTATAGATGCAAGGTTCAACTCCAGTACACATCAAACAAATCAAACAGGAAACTGACATTAGCTTAGTCTTTTTTACACTTCAATATTTTCATTAGCAAGACACGGTATGGCGAGTTGATTTATCACACACGAAAGAGAGAAAATACACAGCTCTGGTATTTTGTAAAATTAAATTAACCTGCAGACGCTCGACCTACTAATTTCAATGATAACATCTCATCACCGCTCTACACCTCAGGCATTTCCCTCCAGATGTCCTAACACTTCACCCCGTGCTTACTTACTGATTGCGTTATATACGTGCTTTATATGTTAATATGCATGTATTATACACATAAAATAAGAATTATATATAATTTCTATACGTATATTGTAATAATCATAATAGCCATAACGAGCAGGGTATAACATGAAAGTTTGCATACGTAATCATACAAACTATCTAAAAATGACTACCACATGGAACAATTCTGAGGAGAGAAGCTAGAGAGAGGGAGAGAAATAAGCAATGAAACAAAATAAATGAAATAATTCACAATTCAGAGTCGAAAAATTGCTTTCAAACTAATGTTAAATCATCGTGACTAAATGAATAAAATTTATTTATGAAGGAAATTTATAAGATTGGATTTTATTATTAAATTAGTTTCTTCAGCAATACTATTCAAAGTATCTATGAGAGCAAAGGACAATCGCTTCGAGCGATCAATGAAGACCTGCCTACGGCAGCAAGAAAGAGTCGACTACAGGTTCAATCACGAGTCACGAGCCCTAAGCATAAACTACTGATTGCGCAAATAATGTACAATAAAGACTGCTGTGTGATGTGGTCCTTATGTAAGCCTAATGAGCAACTAGAAACAATCTCACAGGAAGGTCTTTTAAAATTGGATCACTATATACATGTACATAATACTACAAATGAAAACTGTACATAAAATGATTTGAACGAGGCTTTGTGCCTTTACTAGATTGCTAGCGCTATAGTTTAGCTGCCGTGGATAGGCGTTTGGTTAAGATTAGCCAGAAAGACCCGGCAGAGACGAGAGAAGTAGAGTGAGGGTGGGGTGTGTGGAATGAGTAGGGACGAAAACCACAGTAGAGCTAAATGACATATAATACGCCGCGGTATGTTCGTCGTAGCGTTACTTAATTCTTTCTTTACAAATCAGCCACCATATGCATCAGCGATGTGAGCTTCATTGTTCAAACCTTATTCCACACTCCACTCTCAGTCACTGTTCAAATGGAAAGTACAATCACGCCTTCAGTGGACAGTGTCCAACAGTGAGACCACCTGAGCGACAATTAATTCAAAAATGTTAGAAGAACCGATAAATGTCTGCAGTTACTGATTCATGAATTCATTAACACCAATTTCTATTTGATTTATACGAAGAGCATGTTACTTCAACTAAACTCCAGGTTACCAATTCATATTCAATTTAAGAACACGTCAAGAAAGAATAAATGATCAATCAGCTTTCAAATCTTTATATTTATATTCATGTACAGTAAGCGGGATCCCATGGGATCTGTGATCCTGGGTCCACAGATTTTAGGCAATATAGATCACACAATAATTTTAGATTCTCTGATTTTAGGCTTTAGAGAATAATACAGATACCACAACAATTTTGTTAAATTCTCCACCAGTATCTCTTAATTTTTTTATTTTAAAGAGGATATGTATTTAAAGTGATGTATTCTCAATTATAATTAATATTAATATTATAAGCTCGCAAAGTCGCACAAGATGTACCGGGCCCGGATGTTATTCCTAGGAGTCCGGAGAATCTTAGAGTACCACAACAGAAAATTTATACTTTAACCACTGAAGTCAGATAATTATAGACATTTAATGTATAAGGCAGAAAAAGGCAGACTTGATAAAGTTGCCCTAATTATGAACCCGGGTATTTCGTACGTCTAATGCCCACACGTCAACAGAACATTCAAGAATATATGTTCCGTAGAGTTACAAGAACCGATAACTAAGCTATGAACTAACTCTTCCCGAGCCCCTTCACTTAGGTCTATGCTAAGATACTAGTAGACCACGACTTCATGTGTTGTGTTCGGAGGCCACTAAAGAATAGACTACCCGCAAAATGCATGTATCGTAAGAGGCGACTAACGAAGATCTGAAGAAGGCAATGGGAAACCACGTCAAAGCCATATTTCCCTAAATATAAGCTAAATTATGAATTGATAAGCCATAGCCATTTCAGAATGAAAGTCCAAGGATTAATTTGTTGACGAATGGAGTGCTCATTATGAAGCGTGACAGCAGACTGTGAGCATGTATGCTAGATCTGCCACATGAGAGAACAGTAGAGAGAGTGAGAGAGAGAGAGAGAGAGAGAGAGAGTGAGAGAGTGAGAGAGAGAGAGAGAGAGAGAGAGAGAGAGAGAGCGAGAGAGAGAGAAAGACCATGACTAATAAATGTAAAGAGTCAATACTTTCAAAGTTCACGGGCTCATTCGTACCGTGGACTCTAAGACGCTTAGCAAGGATAACACAATTTACGTTTAGGAACATGGCGAGAGCTTCTATCTCCCGCTGATGCTCAGTAATAGCGACATGAGCAATCTGCTCCTGCTATAGGGAGAGTCTAATTGAGCTAATCTCTGCCTGTACAGCCTAGCGGGTGGTATTGAGAAGATATAGTCAACTGATTCTCATAGTGTCTGCAGTAGTGAATTATGCTCAAAATATCTTTTTACCCGAACAATAAAATAATGCGATTTAAGTCTGTAGAACGGGCTCTTATATACTTTATATTACAGTTCCAACTACAGATGAAGTTTTAGTTTTTTTATACCCGATACGCCAAATTGCTTTTAAAAACGGGAAATGAAACTGAACTAAGTTTAAAAAAATGCTTCTAAATAGCATTTACCGTATAGCATTCTGACAGTAACCAAGGTCAGAGAATATCATGCTGGATTCAAACTTGTACCCTTTTGCTTTGTCAAGCAAGCGTGCCATCAATTCGGCTATTCAATCTCATATGATAAAGAGAGAGAGAGAGAGAGAGAGAGAGCGAGAGAGAGAGAGAGAGTGAGAGCGCTCTCAGATAGTCAGATATTTTAATTTAAAGAGACGTTCCTTCAAACAAATTAATAACGGATTTAATTCCAATATCGTAATCTCAGATTAGGAGGCCAAACACACTGAACAGTGTACGAGCAGCACTTACAAATAAATACTGTGTGTATGCAAAGTTCGGCGTTTACTATAAATGCGCATGAAGATAAAAACATATTAATACTGATACGCATAATATATACAATATGGGCGATATTAGGAAGTAGATCCGATACTTACAGTCTATATATATATATACAACATGGGCGATATTAGGAAGACGATCCGATACTTACAGTCTATGGAGTCGAGGCATGTTTCCAAACAGTAGATCAGGAATGACCGTTAGCTTGTTGCGATTTAAACGCCTGCAACAGGTTAGAAATAAACAATATCATTATATTCACACTGATTTAAAATGCCCAGTGGTGAAAAAGTGATCAGATGATATAGACAAATAGCAGATAAAAGAGTGTGATTTTTACAAGTATACTTATTAAGATAAAACCCAACAATTTTTCGTTGTAATAACAAAATATTAAATAAAATAATGTAGCTTGATGTGTCCGGGACACTGCAGAATAGACCTACCGTAAAATGCACGTAGGAGGCGGTATGCAAGAATTAAGGAAGGCAAAGGAAAACCCCTAAATGCTATCTTTTGTTAGCTATGGGTTGAATTAAGTGTGGATATGGCATATAGCCTTTTGTTAAGGAATTAACTCGTCGATCGATGGAGTGCTCTTTATAAAGCATAAAAGCCGACCGTGAGTAGGAATATGTACCTTGGACCTGTCACTTAATGCACTATTAGAGAAAGAGAGAGAGATAGAGAGAGAGAGAAATAGAGAGAGAGAATTATAGTAGCGAATAAAATAGGCTTATATATTACTATTATTTTTTAAAAAGTTATTTTATCCAATTGACGCGCAGCTCAACCCAGTGCGCTATATCCCGCCCGTTCATATTGAGAAACGTAAAGCTTAAAAGCCAATGCTAACGTCAGTTTCCTCGCTCGAAAGCGATGTCAGTGACGGGCGGGCCCAGGATTTGAACCCCGCAAATACTGATCCGCGGTCGAATATCTTACCCACATAGAGCAGTACATAAAAACACCCTTTTGATGCATGGTGATAGGCTTTCTGAAATAAATAAGGTAGTTTCATCATACTACTCAATTTTTGAATACTTACAATCTTTCAATTAGGACGAGATTGTCAAAACTTCCCTTCTCTATAGTTTCTATCTGATTTTCCATCAGCTGCCTGGAAATAGAAATATCAGAATTATGATGCAATGATGCTTGGAAACACATTATATATATATATATATCTCTCTCTTTCTCTCTCTTTTAGTGAACTGCCTACTGGCAGGTTCATTGCATATAAAGCCTCCACTCGTCTCAATCTTCAGTTTTCCTCTTCATGTCCACATACGAGCTATCTTTAACATATCTTAACATTCCTAATCTCGGTCTGCTTCTGTTTATCTTTTCTTTCAGTGTACCTTCTATGGCTCTTTTAATAGACTTTGCCCCCTTAGAATGTGCTCAATCCAATTCTTCTTCCTAGTTTGTATAACATTTATCAACTGCCTATCTGTATCCACTCTCATCAAGACTTCTTCATTTGTAACTTTTTGGGTCCAGCTAATTTCTTCTATTCTTCTCAAAATCCATTCACATTTCCAAAGCTTCTAGTTTCCTGATATGTTCCTTCCTTAAGGTCCATGTTTCACATCCATACAATAGCGTGGTCCAAACCAATGTTTTCACTATCTTTATCTTAGTGGTTTTCCACAAACCACTTGTGGAGTTTTTGTTATGAGTCCTTCCTTATAGTACCGAAGGCCTGTTTTGCTTGTGCAATCCTACTACTATTTTCTGTCTCGCATCGGTAGTAGCGGTGTGACCTAAATATTTGAAACTCCTTATACCTGTTCCAATCTCGTACAGACATATTACATATACGACACATAATATACTTTTATGCACGTCATATAGCTAGAAAACAATTTAATGTACATATGCTATACAATATGTAAATTGTTTACCAGATTCAAGAATCACGTGAGTATGGAGGTTATGTATAATAGTAGTACAGACAACAATAATATTAGTAGTTATAATATTATAAATACAATAATATTATATTCAATAATAATATAATAATACAACACAACATCACCTGCATGTAAACTGCATTTATACAATAATACAATGCGCAAAATTACCTTGCGTAATTAGCATAAAAATAACACGTAAGTCTAATAACTATAAATACTACACATATACTGTATTCAAGCTCTGCACATGTCGTAGGAGGCGACCTAGCGAATAAAATACGCTTATTTATTACTATTATTTTAATAAAAATAATAGTTATTTTGCTCAATGTACGCGCAGCTTAACCGAGTGCGCTAAATCCCGCCCGTTCATATTGAGAAACGTAAAGCTAAAAAGCCAATGCTAACCTCAGTTTCTTCGCTCGAAAGCGATATCAGTGACGGGCGAGCCCAGGATTTGATATACATATATACGTTATATATATGTATATATATAATATACATATTATATGTATATATAGTATATGTGTGTGCATTATATATATGTATATATATATATATATATATATATTATATGTATATATAGTATATGTGTGTGCGTGCGTGTGAGTGTAGAGTGTGTACGCGTATTCAAAAAGCTTAGCTAAAGCAAACATAATGCTCGTTTTAATTATACAGGTGTATAGAGACATGCCTTCCATATCATTTATCCGCTATCATTTCTGGAGGAAGATTAAAACGATATTAAATTTTTTATATATTCTAAACAATAATAAATTTTAGATAAAAGCTGAAAGTGAGGTACGCACAATATTCTGAGATTCTTAAGAGATGTAAAGTCTCGCTTTCTGACGGTCGTTAAATTGTTGCCTTGTAGGTCCCTGCAATACAATCAAATCAATCTCGTCTTAGTAATATATTATTAATAACTTCAATATCAAATGTTTAAAAATACCAATTATTAATTTTTGGCTAACGTAAGCGGACTAAGCTGAAATCAAATAACGCTTGAAACGAATTCTAGATCTCTGCAAGACTCTGTTTCATCATTAACTCCACTAACAGTAATGTTGCTTCTTCAATAGGCCTAAAGGCCCAAAATGTTTCAAAATCACTATAAACCAACGAATCATTTGATATCTTCAGATTATCTATCTTAATTTTGGATGTTGCACCGTTTTGAACCCATTTTTGTTCGTCGGCTTTTATTTGCTAAATAGTTCTGAATGTTGTCAATGACGAGAGCAGCATTCAAGTTGTTGCAGTTATTGCCGTTGAATAAATTTGCAATTATCTGATATTTACTACTGAGACTATCTTGCGTGAGATCATCGTCGCTCGAGGAAATCTTCACTATTTTTATTATTTATTAGTCTATATGATTCAGTGTGTATCTGCTGACCAATAAGTGACCTCTCTAATCTAGAACATCTTCATGCAGCTCTTCTACCTCCACCAGAGTCAAGACAGGACACAGCAGTCAACAAATTATTCATTTTAAAAACTTTGACAGCTAAAGTGCAAGACTTGACGCCGAGGATAGATCGGTGAGGGAGTCAAACACAGGGACATCTATAGAAGGGCCACGTCATTGAATAACGGGAGCTGATGGTCAGACATGAGGACCTTTATCAACTCACGCGAGGAAGTTGATCAAGTACATAGTACAAGTACTTGTCTGTGATAGCACTTATTCTAGACCGAAGTCTAAATCAATAAAAGCAAACATTGATGTATTTTATAAAGTAGTCTCTAAGACCGCTTTCGGTTATGACACGCTAATTTCAATGAAGTCGTATTCAATTCAAATGAAACAGCCTAATCCTACAGGCTATGTTGTCATATTTCACAACACTGATTTGTATCGAGAAATTCTCTGTAATTCGATCACAATTTACGCGAATCTCTACAAAGCCGTATTGATGGGCATAAAGAACCGGATGTGGGCCGCAAGCCTTCAATGAATCCGTTTAATGTGCGTCACTCGAGAGTTTCCAGACGTTCTACATCAGTCTTTATATAAGCATTTCAAATGAATTTTTCCGGTGAGTCAACACAACCAGTGTCAATAGAGCTGTCAGTTGAGTCAACACAACCAGTGTCAGCAGAGATGTCAGTTGAGTCAACACAACCAGTGTCAATAGAGCTGTCAGTTGAGTCAACACAACCAGTGTCAGCAGAGCTGTCAGTTGAGTCAACATAGCCAGTGTAAGCAGAGCTGTCAATTGAGTCAACACAACCAGTGTCAATCGAACTGTCCGTTGAGTCAACACAACCAGTGTTAGCACAGCTATCAGTTGAGTCAATACAACCAGTGTCAGCAGAGTTATTCGTTTAATCAACATTCACCGCTCAATCAGCTGCTGACAAATTCGGCAGTCGTGACCTCAAAAGACGCAATGCAGCAGAAGAGCGCAGAACGCCGTAGAGTGCCTATCACTACATCATTGTCAAAATTAACACAACCCATCTCTCTTTATAGAATCTATTTTTCATTTCAAATGAATTAACATTTTTCTGTCATAGATTCATTGTAAATCATAAATGAAGTTAACATTTAACATCTAAGTTTTTGTTATAACTGACAATTTCGCTTAAAAAAATTTCATAATTATTATATTTCTAATTAAGAGTTTTATCTATAATTTTTATACTTTATCTGACTACTATTAACAAATACTGATTAACAATGCTAAATTTACACGATACTATTTTCCAATACTTAACATACATACTTGATATATTACAATGAGATGTAGGAAAATTCTTGAATAATTCGGGTAATCATTCCACACGATAATAAATTATCGGGGCTCAAAATTCCACATTATATATTGTATAATACCAAATATTAATCAAATAATTCACAAACAACAAAATTAGAAACACAAAAGGCGCCGCGAACCCTTTTCCATTCTTCTTCTTCTAGTGCAATGCATATCGGCCGGTCCATGGCATATAGCTCTTCCAACCAATTCTATTCTCAGCCTTCCTTTTCATCTCTATAAAAGAATTTGTCATCAAATCATCCAGCATCCCAGGTCTCGGTCTCCTTCTAACCGTTTTCCCTGGCATTCTTCCTTCTATTACATCCTTTAGCAAAACATCCCCTTATAATATGTCCTATCCAGCTTCTTTCTATTTCTTACCTTTCTGGCTGGAGCCAGTGGCGATGTCGGTAAGATACTCGACCGCAGATTAGTATGTGCGGGGTTCAAATCTTGGGCTCTCCAGTCACTGACATCGTTTTCGAGTGAGGAAACTGACGGTTGCATTAGCTTTACCAGCTTTTTTATCACATTTATCAACTGTCTACCTGTACCGACTGTTTCAAGAACTTTTTCAATTGTAATTTTGTCAATTTTCTGAATGATTGATTTAACTTGCCGATAACCCTGGTATCTTATCTCTAACAGCTTTTTCACGTCACATATAATCTCTCATAATGTTGAACTGCCATCACGTCTCTCATCTAAGCATTTTAAATCACAAGCAGTGAACGTAATCAAAGCTGAAGTGCCCCGTCACCCAACTGAGATCTCGATAATATAAAGTCAATAGCAGTAGCTATCTACTATAGTCAGTCGATAGGATTGCGAAAGTGATTGAGATCCATCTTGGATGAACTAAGCTCGTACACTTTAATTCATGAACCAACACTAGCAAGGATCACGCACTTGATGTGGTCATTCAACAAGTGTGGGGACCTAATCCACGTGTGATACCCCAAGCAAGTGATGGGAGATGCAGAACTGAATTTTATTTTAGCTTAAATTATCTAGAAGAGCTCCAATCAATAAGATTTAATGCAACAAGTCTGCGTGCTGACCCAAACACCCCTGATACTAAAATTTAGAAAATTGCAAGGATGGGATGACAAAATCAAACTGATAAGTCCAAATTTCAAAGCTAAAGGATCATAATACCGACTTAATATGTGATTCTGCACACAGAATATAACATGTTTCCAGAATTTTCTAAATTTAGAAATTTATCAAACGTTTAACTCGCTTGATAACACAGTAAAAATTAACATAACTTAAATAAAGTACATAAAAATAAATAAAATAACATAAATAAGGAATAGGTTTCATTCGGATAGTGAGGTGAAAAGGCGCTCTTATGATTGTAGAAACTTGAGAAATGTTGAAAAATGCAATATTAAAAAAGCGATGTAAACGTAAGTTTCATCTCTTAAAAGCGATATCAGTGACGGAAAGCCCTGGATTTGAACTCATACATACTTATCCGGGGTCGAATATCTTCCCGACATCGACACTGACTCGTTGAGAGCCATATTTTAATATCAAACAGATACATCTATACTTTCTTAAAGGTGAATAAATATCCATAAATTTTTCTGAATTGACAGCCCCAGGGCCACACGTTGGACACTATCGTGACATCAGATCACAAATGACATCAGTATCAGTATCACTTCACCTGATTTGTCTCGACTTAAGAGAATTTACAACGGGTTGTAATTCTCAGCCTGGCGCCAGATGGAGCAATTGAGTCGTTAATTATAAATAAGTTGTTAACATTGTCATGTGTACTTCTCATTTTGTAATGCATTTATCTTTTAGCTTTTCTCTGTACATTAGTCCTATATGAATTCAGACTACGAATTTTACATTTCAACGTTTTGATTATTTAGAAATAATTTCTGTTCCATTGTACAAATTAAGATAATTCTGTCTACATGCAGATGATACCTCTTTGCAGCAGTTTTCAACAGCAATAAACTCAAAACTAGCTTCTGATTTCCGAACCTTTTTGATAACAATCATTTTGAATGAAGCAATGAGCTTCTCATTTTAACGTTGAGATTATATACTTTAAAGACAATTATAGATCACCGTGTTGTGTCCGGGTCGTTTGAAGAAACGACAATCCAACGACTGCACGCATTGTAGAAGGCGTCTAAAGCACTTAGATCCAAACCAACGTCAGAAAGGGCATTCGGTTGGTGAGCGCCTAGGTTCCAGAAATTGCTATACTTTTCCACAACGGATGGCAAAATTGGGAATTGATTGATGATAAGGCATGGGACAGAAAGGGCAGAAGAAGGCCTATTCGTATCCCGATCGTAGATAAACTGGGATTAAAGGGAAGATAATGTTGATGATGATGAATGAAAATTACACATCAGCATCGCTGTTGAGCTTCAAGAGTAAAACCTTTTTACATAAGTTTATTGATGTGGCGACCAGAACGTTTCAATCAGTAACTTATCTTTCAAAATATCCTTGATCATTTATCTGGGCTTAACATAAGCAACATTTTGCGCTCCTTGCTCTTCAACTCAATTTAGATAAAGCCTCACTGAGTCGTTATGATAACAGTCTTCCATAAAAACTCTAATAACTTCAACACACAAACATTCACTTAAACCAAATAAACTGATGGTCAACTAGCTGGTTCATTTAAAATGACGCTTGACGTACACTGGATCACTTTGATCTCTCAGCCACCTGCAGTACATGAGTTGCTATGCTAGAACAATGCTTCATTCAGTACCTCATTCCTTTACTGGTTTTATGCAATTTGGTTTCGCACGGTTTAGTAAACCATTTAATATTTATTTAGCTCCTTGAATTTGACGTTGGCTTCATGGAGCTCGATGATATCTTGAATGACAATAGCACGGCAATATAACAATAATAACACTAAATATAGAGTTATTTTCATCCACGACATGTTTGAATGTCCGAAACACGAAAGTCAAAGTGAAGGCACTAATTTTCCTAGTCGCATCCTATGCTACAGAAACTTTGACAATGATGATACATGAACAGAAGAAGCTCACAGCTTTTAGAGTATTGCATAGACGTTAGCTTCTAAAATTTCATGAACAGAAAAAGAAAAGGGTAAAAACTACAAAGCTAAAGTTAGACACATGTTTACCCCTTGAAGCCCTTAGCTTTAGCCCTCATCAGTACTCAAACAAACTGGAGAAAATAACTTAGTATTGAAAGTACAGCACCCAGTAAAATTATTAGACTCAGATTGTTATATTTTCAAAAGTCAAATAATTTTGATAGACACTGTAGCGTTGAAGAAGGAGTTAACAATTATTTTGCCTCAAAACTAGTAATGGGAGGAGAAGGCAGTCAAGCTGTGTGTGGAGGAACATCTGAGAGGTAAGGGGAGATCCAGAGCAGGGCGGCTGGACGAGTAGGAACGAAAGGTAAACTTTAGCTCATCAGTCTCAAAGATCAAACTTTGGACAACTGAACAGGGTCGAATGGATAGGTCACTCTGATAGATCACTCAAGGTCTAGAGCGATCTGACGCCAAGCACAAGGTGACGAGGTTAACTTGTTGAATTAATTTCCATTTAGATGGTGTAACGAAGTTGTTCTGGTCGTATGGTTACACATGACAACCACATAATATGCTGCATCTAAATCTAAGTTGTTCTTTCAAGAAGATGCTCTATACAAGTCCACTTTAAAAATGATTATCCAATAATATAAGAGCAAAAGTCCAACAACGTCCCATGATAATTTAGTGTATTGAAAAGACTTCTTCAATGCACTTATTATGCTTTGAAAAGACATTTCAATAGCGGCAATGTTTAGATAATATTTTAAAGTATATCCGAAATTGTACAGCTACAGTTTAATTCATAAAAGTTAAAGACTTTTGTCATTTATATCTTTGTTAGGCTACCTAATACTAAAGTTACTTAGTTACTTATTATATTCAGCTTTGGGTCCTTATAAGTACCATGTGCCTAGGTTTATCATCCTTCTGCACTATAACATGTATGGTCTATGCTGATGCTTCGTATCATAATCTGGATCGAACAATCGATCTATTTAGCTCATCTTAATATTAACTCGGATCTTTCTGATTATAATAATGCCTACTCAAATTCTTTACTTGATAATGATCTAATTATTAATTCTAAGATTGGTTATTATAACTATGCAGAATCTTATAAATATCTCCAAACAACATCTAACATATCTATTTTGTCTGTGTTTCATGTCAATATACGAAGTCTTAACGCTAACCATAGTAAACTTACGGATCTACTATGTTCCTATAATAATAAATTTGATATTATAGCTTTGTCGGAACTATGGTCAACTAATATCAAATATTTTGATTCTATATTCGAGGATTATAATTTCATTCATAGTACTCCAAAATCTGGCAAAGTTGGTGGTGTTGGTTTTTTAATTAAGAAACATTTATGTTACCATGTTATTCATTCTTCTGCGGAATCCAATTTTTTTGGTCCTCTTGCAGAACACCTGGTTATTAATATTTCAGTTAATAATCATATCTTTCGCATTTACCTATTTTATTGCCATCCATCTACGTGTATTTCAAAATTTAATATCTTCTTAGCAAAATTTATGAATATTATCAAACCTTTAAAAAGAAGTCTAATACTTAGTGACATAAACGTTAATCTTAACAATTATAACTGTAATATGCATGTTAATGATTATGTTAATCTGCTTGATAACTTAAATTTCAATTGTTATTCAATATTACCTACTCACTGTAGTAAAAGGTAAAATTTTGCAACAGTGATTGACCATGTTTTTCTAATTTTGGAATAACCAGTGATGGTCAAAGTTTAATTAAATCTTTAACTATTGTCAGTGACATATCTGACCATTACGCTAATCTGATTATAATTACTTCCAAAGAAAAGTTACTCACTTATGCCGATCGGCCACTTAGAAGGATTTTAAACGCGAAAAACATTGAGTCTTTTCAGAATAATTTATCTAAGATTAGTTGGTCTCAAATTTTGCTAATGAATGATTTAGATGGGATGTTAGACTTCTTAATTAACACCATTGAGGAGCTTTCAAACGCTAATATGCCTCTAACACGCTGTTCAAGGAAGAAATTTAAAGATAAAAGTTGGATAAATAATGAACTAAAGAAAAAAAATTAAACATAAGAGTTCTTCATTTTTTAAAGCTAAGCAATCAAGTAAAGAAGAGGATATGAAACTCTATAAAGCCCATAAAAAAGATCTTGATAGAATCATCAAAAATACCCAAATTGAATACTATAAAAATCTTCTTGACTCGCGAAAAAATTCTATCAAGAATATATGGAAAACTCTTAATAATATTTGCAGCTTTAAAAGAAGCATTGTAACTCCCAAATTGGTTATGTGATAAAAGACACTAAAAAAATATGCAATCAAAGGGAAATAGCTGAAACTTTTAATGCATATTTTTCTGAAATTGGGTCAAAATTAGCGTCCAAATTTAACTCCCATAACTCAACTAATATTAATTTTAAGAATGTTTGCCACCATCTTGTCAAAATTCATTATTTCTTAAACCTGCCACCACCAATGAAGTCTTCAACACCATCCTGGCGCTTAAAAAAACTGATTCGACAGGTCCTGATGGCTTATCTAATAAAATTCTACAACTATCCTCAGACTTTATTGCTGAACCATTAACACACATAATTAATCGAACTTTTATTACTGGTGTGTTCCCTACTAGATTTAAGACAGCCAAAGTTATCCCAGTTTTTAAATCAGGAAAAAGTGACGATGTACACAATTTTAGACCTATTTCTTTGCTAGACAACCTCAGTAAAATTTTTGAAAGACTAGTATATAACAGAATTTTTTGAACGGCATAATACACTTTCTGAAAATCAATTTGGTTTCAGAAAAGGGCACTCTACAGTAGGCGCAATTTTCAGTAGTTTAAATGTGATACGTTCTCAGAAAGGCAATAAAAATCATACATTGGGACTCTTTCTAGACCTCAGCAAAGCATTTGACACGGTCGATCATGACATCCTCCTAAATAAATTAGCAAATTATGGTATAAGAGGTTTACCACTCAGTTGGCTAACCTCGTACTTACAAATAGACAGCAATATTCAGTTATAGGCGACTCAGTTTCTTCCACTAAACCAATCTCAGTTGGAGTTCCACAAGGCTCTATATTAGGGCCTTTGCTTTTCCTAATATATGTCCATGATATCCATCATACGTGCCCGGACATTTCATTCAAACTTTTTGCTGATGATTTAAATGCCTTTATTAAAGGCAATAACTTGATAGATTTGTTTGCATGTGCCAATTCGGCAAGTAAAAAAATTTGTAACTGGTTCCAAAGTAATCGTTTAACTATTAATACAGCTAAATCAGCATATATTGTTTTCTTTCCGTCTACCAATGACGAAGCGTATATACGTGATAACAATCTTACATTATTTATGGACCATAATCAAATTGCAAGAGTTAATTGTATTAAATTCCTTGGTGTAGAAATTGACGAACAGTTAAGTTTTAAAAATCATATCGAAAAAATTACAAAAACTGTTAAAAGTGCTAACGGATTACTCTTTAATCGAAGAGAATTTATGCCAATGTCCTGTCGCAGGAACTTGTATCTCTCTATGATAATTTCTCGTGTAAGATATTGCATTGAAATTTATGGTTATGCCACTTGGAATGTTTTACAACCACTACATATTGCTTGTAACAGAGTTCTGCGAACCTTGCAGGGAAGTCATCGTTACTGTAATGTTAAAGATCTTTATGTTTCTTATGATATTTTGCCAGTTCATCTATTGCATAAATACTGTATGGCCAAGATGATTCATAAATGTATTAGCAGTAATCTACCTAAGTCTACAGTATTGGCTAATATATTTGATCTCAACCACTCTAACCACAATTATTCAACTAGACTGCTTGACTCCAACTATCTGTTTAAAAAATCCAATGTGACATTCTATAAATCTTATGCAAATGAGGCGTGTACGGACTGGAATAAAATTCCACCAATATTACGCAACATCAAATTGCTATCAACCTTTTCTAGAGAATTTAAACAGTATTTATTAGAAAATTTGTCTCAATAAGAAAAATTGTTTTTTCTCTCATCCAACTTATGCTTGGTTGTAATTTAAAATCTTCTATGATTGACACTTTCACTCTTTTATTTTGATTAAAAGTTGATTTAGACATGTGGGACGCTTGTTAGCGGGATGATTGATATCCGGGTGGTCAACTCGATAGGGTGTTATGCTCCCTCATTGATGGCCTGGTTTTTGCATGTATTATTGTGCCTGTCTTTGCGTTTTTACTTTGTACCTTTATGTTATTCGAAATATGTTGACTGTCGTGCTGTGTGATATGTGAAGAAATAAACTTATTTAAATAAATAAATAACAAAGAAATAAACTTATTATGTATTGATTGCCGTCATACCACATATATTGTGTTCTATACTTCGGACTACTTTACACATTTTATTGAATTGCTTCAGGTTATCAAGTGTAAATGTAAGAAGTGTATCATTCATATATACACTGCACATGCCACAAATAAGCGCGCTCACAGAAACACTATTCTATAAAGTGTGCATTAATCCTGCGCGAACTACACCGACTGGCTAAGATAAGTACTACAGATATGTAAGCTATAGCACACACTGAATATAGGCATACACTAATCCAAAGATAATCATACAACAATCATACACATAGACACACAGATAATAATATAACAATCATAGACATGCACTCACATATAATCATACAACAATCACACATATACAGATAATCATATAACACATACACACACTAATCCAAAACACACTAATCCAACGATAGTCATACAACAATCTTACACATAGGCCTACATACACCAACACAAAGATAATCATACAACAATCAAACATATACATATACCACTCTAAAGATAACTATACATATACAAACACTAATCCAAGGTAATCATACAACAATTATAATTTTTATACACATACATAAACCAATTCAAAGATAATCATACATCAATCTTACAAATGCACACACTATTCTAAAGGTATTTGTTATTTAGCCTACATGCATCTAGTATACACAGGTAACACACAGATTGCAAGTACACACATACGGACGCCCAAACATGTATTATACAAACACAAGGGCATAGAAACGCGCATCTAGGCGCGCGTTAATCTGCGTATCTTTGTCGATAGCATGTATACAACGTCATTAAAGACCACACTTTGATCTAACTGCCACAGTTTTAAAGCACTAGCGGTATTTGAACAGCGTCCTTTGATGCTCCAGCTTCGTAACTTATTTTCCTGTGTGAGTATCAAGATGTACGCCCAAGTTATTTTTCTCTTCTATATTAAACAATGATATTGCAATAGAGTGTATACAAGCGCTAGCCAAGAGCGTTCATTTCCGGGGGCGGGATTTAGTGCAATCGGTTAAGCTACGCGTCAAATGAACGAAGATAAGCTCCATCGCGCCCGGTTAGTACATTGTGGGTGACCACCTTGGTTGACCGACTGTTGACAGCTTTGAAAGAAAAATCTCGAGGGTGTTGAAAACTTAAATGGTTGTTCTTAAATCCGCCCGGCTGCAATTGAAGCGCCAACAAAAGGCAACGATTATTAACAACCATGGAGAGGAATGGAAGAAAGAACGCAAACTACAAAAACAGCAACAAAGAAAGGAAACTAAATAGCACATGCGGTATGTCATGTGTGTAACTATACGAACAAAAAAAAGGAATCTAGTTCTTCTCGTATTGGACTCAGAGAATATATCAGGTGCAAGCCTGTTCGATACACACCGCTAATCAGCGTATCGATGTACAGCATGAAGCGCTCACGATGAGATTCACGATCACGTACTGAAACGAGCTTCATTGCTTGTAGAACTGTGCGAGCCAACAACAACATCTATCAGCGAGGCAATAAAGTCGTTCAGAGCTAACAACAACAACATCTACTCTGATCAGGGAGACAATGCAGTCGTTCAGAACTAACAACAAAAACAACATCTACACTAATCAGTGAAACAATGCAATCGTTCAGAGCTAACAGCAACAACATCTACGCTGATTAGTGAAACAATGCAGTCATTCAGAGTTTTGACTAACCAGTTTTGGTAACTTAAAATTAAAACTCTCGTCTTATTTAAAAATATTTCAGAAGTTCTATATCTCTTTAGTATTCTGCCCAATGACAAGTCAAATGTGTATATCCCAACAAAAAACCTGCATTCACCTCGAGTGAGACTGTTGCGTCAACCAACAAGTTGATCCCATAACAACGGCTAAGTCTTTTCTAAACCGTAATGTAATTGTGGCGTCTGAGACACTTCACCCAAATACAACGCAAATAGTAAATCAAAAGTAGTAGTACATACTTAATCATTCATTTATTAATGTTAATACTGATTATTTTAGATATTCAAATATTTCTATCGCAATGAGATCGCTCACAGTGTCCTACAGAGAATGAACGCTACTCACAGTCTCTCGGTGTCGACGGGTATGTCAGCGGGGACCTCGGTCAGGCCGCGGTAGCTGCAGTCTATCGACGTCTCCTGACAGATGCAGGAGCGGGGGCAAGCCGGGGCAGCCGCGTACGTCCCCGGGTAGCCGCTAGCTGTGACGGGTGAGAGACAGTACGCGGTGAGGATTAGAGCTAGACCGATGTGGCTCATGGTGGGAAGACAGGATCGAGTGAATGACGGGAGGGTATCGCAGATGTCGACCCTCGCAGCGAAGAGTTGTTTATTAAATACTCTCATCTCAACAACATTTACGCGTATATCCAAACATTAGATTACGTATCCAGCAGCAGAATGAGATATCCTAATCGATTTCCTATCGCAGATCTTTATCGATTCTCTATTTAAGAGCGGCACACCGACCGTTGCTCATATCTCATTACTAGCATTACGTTTTGTTATACTGATTCGACTTTGACATTAAAATTTTTAAAGTAACCATTAACGATAAAATAATCTACAGTGCGCCGTATGTACGGCAAGAAAAATACTGGCTGCGACATAAGTTATTACGATCCATGAATTATAAAAGATTTGCATCGGTTGCAGAAGTCCAAGAGATGTACTACACATGAGCGTGACCCACTGTCGCCAATTATAAATTATATTCTTTTAGACCAAGAAAAGAAATATTGTACGTTGAAGAATTGAGAAAAGGTAAACACTTCTTTTGCAAATTGAACTAACTACTTTAAAATGTAAACCATAAAACTGGAGGCTAAGCAAATGAATTTAATGAGTATAAAAATGTAGGTCATGCTTATATATCAGGACTGTATTGAAGCTATCGATATGGAAATATCCAAGTATTAGCTATGATTGCAGGCCACAACCTCTACCGTTTAGGTCTGACAACAAACCTAAACAAATAAAATCCTTCTAAACAAATGAAATTTCAAAATAACCATTTCCCTAAAATACAACCCTTCAGAACTCACGTTTGACTTTTCGTAATTTTAATTACTCAAACTTTAATTTCAATATTCAAAAATACTGAATTTTAAATTTTTTTATATACTGCTAACATTAAAATATTGGTCAAATGAATCTGCTAGCGTAAGTCCCAATACTGCATTGTTCTGATTGTGTTGAAATGTTGACATTTAATATTTAATATTCAGTTATTCTTAAATTACTTGTCACTATATATCTAACTATTAGTGTCCTGTCAACTGGCACGTCCATGGTATATAACTCCTTCACTCTTCTCTGTCTTTCGCTTTCCTCTTCATTTCCACATACGAGTAGGTCTTTAAATCACCTAACATTCCTAATCTCGGCCTGCCTCTGCCTCTATATCCTTCCATTCTTCCTTCTATGACCTCTTAGTAGACTTTCCCCGTTAGAATGTGTCCCATCCAACTCGTCTTCCTATTTCTTCATACATTCATCAACTGTCTGTCTGTACCAACTCTCTCCAGAACTTCCTCTTTAGTAACATTTGAGTCAAGCTAATCCTCTCCTTACTTCTCCGTATCCACATTTACCATGCCTATAGTTTCCTAATATCTTTCTTCTTTAAGGTCCATGTTTCACATCCATGCAATAGCGTGGTTCAAACTGTCATAGTATGACCTAAATATTTGAAGCTCCTTAGGCCTACCTGTTACAATTTCGTACCATTTATTATAATACTGACTTCACCTCTATTCTAGGACACTCTCATCAATTTAGTCTTTTTGATGTTAATCTTCATTCCAAATTTCAATACAGTATCATTTAGGCTATCCATTATCTTCTACAGTCCAGTTTCGCTTCCCGTTACCATCCCTTAGTCATCAGCAAAGCTTATATCTTGTAACAGTTTCCATCCTACTTTTATTCCTCCTTCCTTGTGTTATATGGCTTCCTCCACCATTGCCTCAGCGTAAATGTTAAACAGCAGCGGCGAAAAGCTACAACCTTGTCTTACTCCACGTCCTATTTCACCTTCTTCTGAGTATTCTGGTTGGATTTTGATTTCTGCTCTTTGATTTATGTACAAGTTTAAAATTAGTCTCCTATCTAAGTTTAAAATTAGTCTCCTATCTAAGTTTAAATTTAGTCTCCTATCTCTCCAGTCAATTCCTATTCTTTTCAATATATTCAACATCGTTATCCAATAAATCCTGTCAAAGAACAGTAATATATTAATTTAATATTCAGTTAATATATACTAAGCCTATTCCCTAATAATAACAAATAAATACTATTCAGTAACTACCTCTATCTTATTATTGTCTACTTGAAATGAAAATACAATCATCATCATCATCTTCCCTTGAATCTCAGTTTACCTAGGGTTGGGATATTAGAAAATTTTGTAGCAATTTCTGGAGCTTAGGCGCTAACCAGCCGAATATCCTTTCTAAGTTTGATTTGGATGACTGTTGCATGTAACGATATGTGCAGTCCACGGTTGGTCTATTCTTCAGCAATCTGTTTCACAGCACGGTGAAGGAAAAAAACACCCATTTAAAATGATACAAAATTGATCTAATAACTAAGCCTAATATAACTTATACTTATAAAGAAGTCGATCTAATCATTTACTCAAATCAGAAGTAAGCCTACAACATTATCGCTGGTTAGTTAGAGTAGAAATCACGTCTAGTCTGTTTGAGCGACACACACACAACTGAACTCTCGGCGCTCAGTGCGAGAGTTTAGCTCTCAACCCCTGCAGCTCTGCTACCCCTCCCCACCCGCCTGCCCTAGCAAGGGGCTATTAGTAACTACTCTAGAATCTGCAGGACGTGCTCTACAATGTACTAAATGATAAATCGTTATAAGTGCGCACCATCTTGTGTTCTACCAAAGGTTAGATCCAAAATTTAGATTTACACGTTGTTGTTTACTTTAGTCTTTAGGATTGCTCTTTATTGAGCGTGGAAGCTAAAGAACAATCCTTCAATGACAAAGTTCACTTCATTAAAATTTAAACAATTTTATCTTGTATTTTCTTTAGTCAGAGGTAGTACTATTGCCTTTTTGGCTTTACCATGTTGCCCAGTGGTGGGCAAATTACATGCTCCCAAGTAATTGAAATACAAATTACTTGGGAAAAATATAATTGAATTACAAATTGCAAATTACAATTTTTTATTAGTCAAGTTAAAAATTAGAAATTCGCAATTTCAAATTACATGAAAGTACAAATTACAATTTAAATACATGGTTTTTTCAGTATTTACAAATGCTGTTGATAGGCCTACATTAGCATGTAGGCTAAGCAAGTTCACACTACCTATAATTAACTACCATTAAATACTATTCATCTAATTAACAGTCTTCAACGAAGGAGTCTGTGAATTAAATGAATGAATGATTTGAAAATGAATGAAAATGAAACAGCTTGTATATGACCTCCCGGCATGTTATAAATAATTGCTACTTCGACTCTTCTAGCCATGTCATCACTTTAGCCAAATTTAAAAATCTACTAAATTTGTATTCTACAGCGTATTGAATTTAATATCGATCAGCTAAATCAAATTTTCATTCTATACTTCACGACAAGCAATACACAAATGTAAGGCCTACTTGATCTACGGCTGCACATATGCATGCAGCACTCTGAGCACATTATTAATTTATTTAGATATTTCCACAATTTATAGACGATTTTACATTTTATATAATTTTTAAAGAATTTTCATAAACTATTTTAATCCATTTTATTGGGTCAAAGTCATTTCAAAGTCAGAAGGCTAAAGGGCTTCTCTTCAAGACGTCAAAGACTGAGTGATGATCCAGTTCTCAATGAGAAATATTTTCTTCTACTGCACTGCCTAACGGCAGGTTCATGGCGCATGACTCTTCCAGCCAATTCTATCCTCAGCTTTTTTCATCTCTATATATCTCTCTCTCTTAATGCCCTGCCTACTGGCAGGTCCATGGTATATAACGCCTCCAAGCTTCTCTGTCTTCCGCTTTCCTCGTCATGTCCACATATCATAAAAGAATTTGTTATCATATCATCCAGCATCCCAGGTCTCGATCTTCCTCTAACTCTTTTCCCTTTCATTCTTCCTTCTATTACATCAATTAGCAATCCATCCCCCTTATAATATGTCCTATCCAGATTTATTAACTCTCTATCTGTACCGACTCTTTCAAGAACTTCATTTTTAATTTTGTCAGTCCAACTGACAAAATTAAAACATTCTTCTCCATAATTCTCAATAACCACATTTCCAATGCCTCTGGTTTCCAGATATATTCTTTTTTTAATGTCCACGTTTCACATTCATACAGAAGTGTCGACCACACCAATGTTTTCACTGTCTTTATTTATCTTTATGTTTTTCTCAATGCCTTTTGTTAGAAGTTCTTTTCTCTTTCCGAAAGCCTCTTTGCCTCTGAAATACTAGGCCTACATTTTATTTCCGTTTCACGCTTCCATCAACCGTGATGGTGTGGCCCAAATATTTGAAGCTCCTTATCTGTTCCAGTAGCGCGCTATTCAATGTAATATTTACGTCCCAGTGTTGTAACATTCAGACCATTCCATCTTTTGAAATTCTGCTTTACTATTGGCGAGCATACCTTGATCATCTGCAAATCTTACATCTTTCAGCAATTTACCTCCAATAGTTATTTCTTTCTCAATATCTTTCATCGCCTCAACCATTACCGCCACGGCACAGAGATTAAATCCGATGCGGTAATGGTTGAGGCGGTGGAAGATAATGAGGAAGGAATTGGAGGTAAATTGCTGAAAGATGCGAAATTTGCAGAAGATGAGGTATGCTTGCTAGTAGTGAGGAATATAAGCGAAGCATATTAAAATATCTAAGGCGCAATAGAGTACGCCATGTATTACATGCCTATATAGTCAACGATCTTAGAGCGTATCTTTACTAGTCTATTTTAATATAAAAAAGATTTATAGACATGCGGATATATTTAATTAAACAAAGGTAAGGTATTTTAAGTAAGAAACTTTGAACCATAGATATTATTTTATATCCATATAGATAGTAATTTTTAGATAACTTTACCGTAAGCTCATTAGTTACACATAGACGTTTGTGGAAACTTTCAGTAGTTTATTTCATTCGAGTCAATAAATTTTTGAGCCAGGAAAGTAACTTGAAAAAAGTAATTTAAAAGTACCAAATTAATGCAAAATTTTAATTGTTGACATGCAAATTACAACAATATTAAAATTGTAATTGAATTACAAATTAAAATTTTAATTTGTAATTTAAATTACGTAATTCAATTTCATTAATTAGCCAAATTACTGTCCACCTTTGATGTTGTCTCACACAGCCTGTAGATGATCTTTCAAGGTCATCATTTTCTTTTGCTTCTTTCGGTTACTTCAACTAAAACACTCAAAGTAATCGAAAGAAGCAAATAAAAGTATGACCATGAAGGAACATCTATAGCCTGTGGCAGACAACATAATATAATAAATATTGTATATAGTAATTTATGTGATATGAAAATACAAGGTATTTTGATCTCACATATTAATGTATGTACTTATCCTCTTGGCTCTTCCTATTAGGTCCTGTCATTTTATTAATTTCTATGGATAACACACTAATTACACTATTAATACCAATGTTTGAAATTAAATTAAAAATAATTATTTAGACAGTCTCTATTTTACTCACCAGATGTCAGCTGATATTCTTTCAGTCCATGTGAAGCTTAAATTAATCACGACTAATAGACCTTTATAAAAGGTGTTTACTTTGAAAAATCACCATATAGTCTATACATTTTTTAATTTGTTGGAGGCACCACCTTGCAATCATAAACTTGCTTGTTTTGCGGAAGACAACTGCAATGTAATATATCCTAAAAGTGCAATTATCCTCTCTCTATATATTAAATCTAGACATCTTAAATGTAAATTAAGACATACATGTAGGTTTATCATCATTTGATATGTAATTGAAATATTTTTTGATAATTTTTTAATACCAATCTGTTAATAAATGAAAAGATACATAATAAATATATGCGAATGTACTGAGCATTGCCAGCCGTCAATGTCGTCGTCGTCCTCATCATCATCATCATCATCACCATCATCACCATCGTCACCAATCATCACCATCATCACCAATCATCACCATCATCACCATCACCATCATCACCATCATCATCATCATCACCATCATCATCATCATCATCATCATCATCATCATCGGTTAAATCGTTTGTAACTAAATTAAAGAGCTACATGTTTGATGTTTATGACAATGAAATTTATTATTGTTTCATTGTGATAAACATCAAATTAATTTGTAATGGTACAATATTATGGGATTCGTTAAAGTGCGTTTCTACATCGATTATTTTAATTAGTTTGTTCTTAGTTATCGTCTACTTACTCTACTAGTCTATCTGGTTTAACTATTTATATAATTTTTATTAAGTTTAAATTTCGAACTAATTAAGTGCTACTCTGTGCTTCTCTAGAGCTCTCTCTGTTGCTTTGTAGTTATTTTCTGTAGCTCAAAAGTATTGGAAGAAGCAACGTTCTCTTTTTAAATTCCTGTTGCTATTATTTCAAACCTTTTCAACTGTTATTTCTTTTCCTTGTATTGCATGTTTATTCCTTTAGCCAAGTTATTTTTCAATTTGTATGATTGAGGGGTGGTCACTAGATAGGTTAGGCTACTTGTGACCTCTTTGACGACCTTGTTTGTGTATGTCACTGTATATTTTGAGTGTATTTATTCCATGAATTTGATCTGAAATAGAGGTTTCCAAAACAGCGACAGCGCCACCTAGTTGGTTACCTCAAAAATACAATTGAAGAATTACAAGTTTATTTTAATTTAGTGCAAATCAAAAGAAAAATGTCATAAAAACATAAACATGAACATAAACATAAAGCGAATGAAAGCAAATCTGCTATTTCATGTTCTCAAGGTATTCTTAATTTTCCTTAAATAAGTTAAATAAATAATGGTGAAACTGATTGCCTGTATGTTTTCAGGGAACATATTCCACAAATTGGAACATATGTAGTAGGTAGTTCTTTTTCAATAATTAGTATTTGTATAAGGTTTGTATATGCTCAAAAGTTTCCTCATATTATTATGAGAGAGAGAATTGGCGAAGCTAATCTTTTCTACGAAAATGTTTGGCATTTCTTCCGGGCTATGAATACATAAATGAGCAAATTTTAATAGCTTAAAATTGCATGGTTGGCGTATAGATAATCTAGATGTACAACTTGGTCTGGATTAAAAATTCTGGAACATTTTATTCCACGAATAAGAAAAAATTTGTGGCCAAGCAAGGTAAGAAAAATTCGGACCTATTTCAAGGAAAATTCTATTGAAGGTCATATACAACACTAACCTCAAAAAATCAACATGTTAATTATCGTAGGCCATGAACAATCAGTTGGTGGGCTACTTTTGGCACGCAGGCCACGTCTAGTGCAACCCTGGCATAGATGATAATAAAATGGAAGGTCATTTAATTTATTTCATGTATAATGTGCAAAGTTAGGGATCGTAAAAAATGTTCAGAGAGTCAATACTCCCTGATCTACCCCTTCGTTGGGCTGACCCACACTGACCCTTGCCTACATCCCCTCCAACTATTTCAGCTAGATTTCCTTCACCTGACCTCCATATCCTAATTTATATAAATTTGACAAATCGAACAGAACCTAAGGCATTCAATGCGAGATGGATAGATATCCAGTAGGCAAAAGAATGTTAAAAAATATTTATGTCGCTATTATATCGGATATTTTGCTGTCTATTTCGCAGTAGACAGTATGTCTATCACGCTAATGTTGCATTATCTTACGAGCGATACCTTTACACCGTCCATCTACAGTGAAAGAGGAATAAAAATTTATTATGCAACAATTGGAATCACTTATTTCTCAAAAGTATTTTCAAAGGAATTTCAAAATTAGCACTAATTTATGTTGTACTCTCAGAATACTACTTTGTACTTCCAAAATACTTTTGAAGAGAATTCTTAGAAATTTTCAAAATACTTTTAAGATGCAGTTTTAAAGTTACGGCAAAGAGCAATTAGTAAACTCTATAATTAATTCATGACTTTCAGAACCTCTACAATAAATTAAAATAACCTTTACCAGACCATCATCTAGAACATAACTAGCTACAAATGAACACTAAAATAAGGTCCTTAAAATACTTAAAACTTCCATTACAAATAAAAAGGGAGATCTCAACGGCCTCCATGATCACAATTTATTTAGTAATTGTCCAGTAAATGTAAATGAAATGAACTACACATAGTGAAGTGAGTTTGTTTTAAATTACAGATTTTTTAAAATAAACACAAGGGTTGTCAGCCTTCTGGAATTTTAAAATTCCATGACATTTCCAGACAAACTTTTTAATTCCAGATGCTAATCACGGAAACATTTTAGTTTTATAAGAACTTATAAAAGAACTTATAGCAACATATATCTTATAGAACTGCATCATACACCTGATGATGCGTAACTAATGATTTCTCAAATAGATTTTCAACCTGCATCTCACATTTTACAGAGTTACAGAGCATCTACTTTCGACACATGCACTGTCATCATTATGACTCAAGAACACACTTGACCACACGACACAGGTCAATGAATTCTGGATCCTTTCCAATAATGCTGTAGTAGAGGTCATCCGAGCACCTTTGAGGCTACTTAGTTGTTATAGTCCCCTTTCACATAGTCCGTGGACCGCAGCATAGCCAAAGATTTGCAAACTAAAGTTTCGCAGCATCACAATTGGTTGTGCAGAACTGATTATGCTCATACACAATCTGTACATGTTCTCCAAATAGTGTTTCGCTATTCTGCACAATTCTAACGAATTTCTCCACTTCATCTTCTAGCTGCTCAGTAGTTTTTAAAGGAATAGGCCTATTCAAGTTAATATTGCTTTGCATATCGCAGTTGAATCCCATTAAATCCGTAGATTTATTTATCAAAGTAGATCGACGTTCTTTTGTTACTATTTTTTAACTTAGCTATAGAAGAACTATGATCTCGACTCCAACCACTCTAAAAAATGATAAGAGGAAATTTGATGTAACTTTTCTAGTTATGAATTAATATTTGATGCAACTTTTCTAGTTATTTTCTAGTTCCGTGTAGCAGATCATGGAGTTTATTTCTATCAGTTGGCCAGTAAGTTGGCTTACCTGCTGCCTGAAAACTGCAGCCCAGATATTTTTTGATAGCTTTTCTTAGTTCAATATCATTATCTATAGTTTTAGCTATTCTTGAACAGTTGAACCCTAGTCCATATGCTTCGGGTCCTTAAATCATCTAACATACCTAATCTCGGCTTGCTTCTGGCTCTTTCCTTCCATTCTACCTTCTATGACCTCTTTTAATAGACTTTCCCCCCTTAGAATAGTCCTATCCAACTCTTCTTCCTATTTCTTAATACATTAATCAACTGTCTACATGTATCTGTAACAGCCATCTCAAGAACTTCCTCATTTGTAACCTTTTGAGTCCAGCTAATCCTCTCCATTCCTCTCCAAATCTACATTTCCAATGCCTCCAGTTTCCTAATATCTTCCTTCCTTAAGGTCCATGTTTCACATCCATACAATAGCGTGGTCCAAACCAATGTTTTCACTATCTTTATTTTAGTGTCTTTAGACTTTTTTTAAACGTTCTTTCCTAATACCGAAGGCCACTTTTGCTTGTGCAACCCTACTGCATATTTCAGTCTCACATTTCCCGTCATCGGTTAGGCCTATAGTATGACCCAAATATTGGAAACTCCTTACCTGTTCCAATTTCGTACCATTTATTGTGAAATTAACTTCACCTTTATTATGGGATACTCTCATCACTTTGGTCTTCATGATATTAATCATCATGCCATATCTCAATGCCGTATCATTCAGCCTATCCATTATCTTCTGCAGTCCAGTCTCGCTGCATGCTACCATTCCTTGGTCATCTCCAAAATATATTACATCTTGTAACAATTTTCCTCCTACTTTTATTACTTCTACCATGTCTTCCATGGCTTCCTCCATCATTGCCTCAGCGTAAATGTTAATTAGCAGCGGCGAAATGCTACAACCTTGTCTTACACCACATCCTATTTCACCTTCTTCTGAGTATTCTTGAAGGATTTTGAATACTGTGTTTTGATTCGTGTACAAGTTTAAAATAATTCTTCTCTCTCCGGTCAATTCCAATACTTACAAAGTATTCATCTTCGTTATCCAATCAATCGTGTCAAAGGCCTTCTCAAAGTCTGCAGAGCATACAAAAACGTCATTTCTATATTCTAAGCTTCTTTCGAAAATAACCCGCATTACCCCTATTGCTTCTCTTGTGCCGCATTCTTTCCTACAGCCAAATTGTGTCTCGCTCAGCATCATATCTGCTTTCGACTGAATGCAAATTATTTATAATCTTTAATAAGATCTTCAATGCAGGAAGTATTAAACTGATTGTTCTGCAATCCGAACACTCCGCAGCATTGGCTTTTTTTGGGAATTGGGATCATCACTGACTTGGTAAAGTCGTCTGGCCAAATACCTGTATTGTTCACTTCCATACATACCTCCATTAACGTACTGAGTGTTTCTCTTTCCAATATTTTCAAGAATTCTGCTGGGATATCATCTCCATTTTCTTCTATTATAAAAGCCTCTTGAACTGGCTTTCCAGCCTTATCATACAATTTCTCTGCATATTCTCTCCATCTTTCTTTTACTTCTTCCAGCTCTGCTTCAATTCCCCATCTAACGGCCATCTTTACCCACTATACTAATTTTCTTTGCATCTCCTTTCTTTTTCTTATCGATTCTTATCAATATCCTGTTTTCCTGGTATAATAGATCTGACCTCCCGCTACTATCATATTCTGCTAAATCATCACACTTTTCACTCCACCAATGATCTTTTGCTTTGTTTGTAACTATATTTTCATCGGCCATGACTTGTGTCAATACTTTTACATTTCTTCCTCCCATCCATTTTGTTTAGCATCTCACTTTTGATCCAAGGTCTTTAGCACTTTTTGCTTTAAGTAAACCAAAACACAAAGCCTATAACTGTAAAACTTTACTGGAATGAAAACTAGGTCACTGCGTTCAACTAGATAGGACGCTTTGTGACCTCATTGATGGTCTGATATTTGATTCCATTTCGTATGCACATTAATTGCACTTATTGTTTAGTTTCTGTTAATGAGTATTTAACATGTTTGTCCATATTTATTGACGCTATTGCTTTGGTGAAATCAATAATATTTCTCTTCCTCTCTCTCTCACTCTCTCTTACACTCCTAAGTGTAAGTCAAACAAATTAACACCCCTGGACCACCTAAGAGATTTGCCCCCTTGAGGTAAATATATTCTTAAACACCCCCAGAGGTGCCATATTGTGCCCAACAGCAAGTACATACTACCCCACTAGTAAAATGCTGTGAAAAAATGTGTACTTACGTAATTGAAAACCTCTTCTTGATAAGACGCCTTGACAAGAGGAAAATGACGCTAAACCAGAGTGATTTAATCGTCATCACGGCTAAAATATAGTTAAAAACTCGATTTACTAGTGTAGGCCTATATTTATTTTCAATGAGACACTTGCGGGTCTATTGTAGAGGTCGTCTATATATTCGTTCTCGAATAAGTTAAGCTAGTCCAAACATTTCCCGCACGATGTTGTTTCAACTCCACTAAACTAAGCCCAGGAGCTGCTTGCGGCATTGTTTAGTCTTACAAGATTTCTTGTAGCACGAGATCTGAGCATGGAAATGGTGGCCCAAAGCCTTTAAGAGTATCGCATACGTTATATATTTAAATAAATACCGTAATATTAACAAGTTACTTTCACAACACTATTTACAAACATTTCAGTTAGCAATTAACTAATTCCCTTGCCATATTCAATGATCACATGCTTTCCTTTAAAATCATAGCCGTTGACCAGATTCATTGCTTCCGTTGCCTTCTCAATGCCTGCATGAAAACAAAACACAAATAAATTGTAGAGCATTCTATTGAGACCTATGAAATAACAATAACGTTTGCTATTTCTCAATTATGTTACACAATCATAATTGCTATCTCTCCCTCATTGTCTATATAAAGGCCCAAAAGGTTCCAATTATATGAATTTCTCAATGAGGGCTTATGAGACAAGTTTATAAAGCTAATGTCCTATAGGAATTGTCTCCCATTGCCAACTTGAAATTAATTTAATGGTGACACCATGAGCTCTCGTGTACCTCTCTTATGCAGATAAAGAACAGCCGAGTTCAAATGCACATCTTGAAAGCATTATGAGGTTTATTCGCTCCTGATATAGTTACGTTTTGCACTCTTCAAATTCTTTTCTTTATTGGCTTAATTTCTGCTCTGAGTTTGGCTAAAAAGGCACAATTCCAATCTACCATCCTCCCGCTAACTATATATATATATATATATATATATATATATATATATATATATATATATATATATATATGTACAGTGAGTATATAGAGTATATACTATGAAAACTATAGCTGTTTCGGGTAAACAGGATAGTTTTCTCAGAGATTGACGCCCCCTGCCCGGTAAATGTCAGTCAAAGCTGAGGAAGGCATAGGGGGCCCACCTCGTCAAAAAGCACATCCCCCAAGAAAATAATGGTATATCACGACAAAAATGAGCGCCCCCAGTCCCGTGCACCCCTTAAATGGGGAGGGGGTGGTAAGAATCTCACGGCCAGACGGCACCTTGGGTGCCCCACAGATATACCAGGAGGACATTCCATGCGCCCTAAAAGGATAAGTGTGGGCACATGGAATGTAAGAACTATGAGTGAAAGGGGAAAGTTAGAAGATGTAAAGAAAAAATAAATGTGCTAGGGATGAGTGAAGTAAGGTGGTTGGGAACTGGAGATTTTATAAGTGATGGGTACAGGGTTATATACTCCGGAGGAGATAAAAGGGAGAAGGGTGTGGCAATAATATTGGATAGAAATTTAAATGAACGAGTAACAAAGATTCTTCAGTGCAGTGACAGACTGATGTTAGTGCGGATCAAAGCAGATCCAGTAGATTTGGTGCTTATCCTAATCTACATGCCTACATCAGCCTCAGAGGATGCGGAAATTGAAGCGATGTACGAAAAAATAGAAGGAATGATTAAAGGAGAAAAAGCCACAGATAAAGTGATAGTTAAGGGGGATTGGAACGCGGCGGTGGGTGAAGGGAGAGATGGAAATGAGGGGAATATGGTCTAGGAAAAAGAAATGAGAGAGGACAGAAATTGGTTGACTTTTGCAATAGAATGAGATTAGCGGTGTCCAACATTGGTTCAAACATGAGAAGAGAAGGCGTTACACATGCAAGAAACCAGGAAGCACCGGAAACGAGGGAAGATACCAGATAGATTATATTCTGATAAAGCAACGGTACAGGAATAGTGCGAAGAATTCAAGAGCTTATCCAGGAGCCGATATTAATTCAGATCACAATCTAGTAATGGCAAAAGTAGGGCTTCAGCTGAAGAAAATACTTAAGAAGAAAAGCAGTAAGAGATGGAATTTGAACGGATTGAACGAGAAAAGAAGTCAGTTTCAGGAAGCAGTGGAAAGAAAAGTTAAGGAAATGAAGGACTACGAAAGAACAGGGATAAATGAAAGATGGTGTCAGCTAAAGGAAGCTATTAAAATAGGTGCAAAAGAAGTTTATAGCTTCTTAAAGCAAATACAGCTAAAAAAACCTTGGATCACAAGCGAGATGCTAGACAAAATGGATGAAAGGAGTAAATGGAAAAGTATTGACACTAGTCATGGCCCAAGGAAATATAGAAGCTAAAACAGAGAACTTAGAAGAATTACAGCCAAAGCAAAAGATCACTGGAGGACTGAAAAGTGTGATGAGTTAACAAAATATGATAGAAGAGGGAGGTCGGATATATTATACCAGGAAGTCAGTATATTAACAAGAACCGATAAGAAAAAGAAAGGAGATTCAAAGAACATTAGTATAATGGGTAAAGATGGGGAATTGAAGACAGAGCTGGAAGAAGTAAAAGAAAGATGGAGAGAATATGTAGAGGAATTGTACGATAAAGCTGGGAAACCAGTTCAAGAGGATTTTAAAATAGAAGAAGAGAGTATCATAGAAGACGATAAAAGGGGCCCCGATTTAATGAAGGAGGAAATTTATTCTGCAATTAACAGTATGAAAAAAAAGGGGAAGGCAGCCGGAATAGATGAAATCCCAGCAGAATTCTTGAAAATGTTGGAAGGAGAAACACTCAAAAGTTAATGGAGGTATTTATGGAAGTGTACAGTACAGGTATTTGGCCAGACGACTTTACCAAGTCAGTGATGATCCCAATTCCCAAAAAAAGCCAATGCTGCGGAGTGTTCGGATTGCAGAACAATCAGTTTAATACCTCATGCATCGAAGATCTTATTAAAGATAGCAAATAGTCGCATTCAGTCGAAAGCAGAGATGATACTGAGCAAGACTCAATTTGGTTTTAAGAAAGGATGTAGCACAACAGAAGCAATAGGAGTAATACGGGTTCTTTGCGAAAGAAGCTTAGAATATGGAAATGACGTTTTTGTATGCTTTGTAGACTTCGAGAAGGCCTTTGACAGGATTGATTGGATAACGATGATGAATATCTTAAAAAGAATAGGAATTGACTGGAAAGATAGAAGACTAATTTTGAACTTGTACGTGAATCAAAGAGCAGTAATCAAAATCAAACAAGAATACTCAGAAGAAGGTGAAATAGGACGTGGAGTAAGACAAGGTTGTAGCATTTCGCCGCTGCTGTTTAACATTTACGCTGAGGAAATGATGGAGGAAGCCATATACCACAAGGAAGGAGGAATAAAAGTAGGATGGAAATTGTTGCAAGATATAAGATTTGCTGATGACTAAGGGATGGTAACGCTAAGCGATACTGGACTGTAGAAGATAATGGATAGCCTAAATGATACTGCATTGAAATTTGGAATGAAGATTAACATCAAAAAGACTAAATTGATGAGTGTCCTAGAATAGAGGTGAAGTCAGTATTACAACCTAATTAGATTATGGAAAGTCGATCCTAAGATAAACGGCGATTTCAGTTTATATTTTTCTACTTTCAGACTCTTTAATGGTGAATCCGTAATTTCTGTTTTTCTGTTCGTTAGTTATTTTTGTCATTTCTTGTTCTGTTCTTACTGCCATGTATATTGGTGAATAAAAGATCAAAAAAGACAAAGGTTATGAGAGTGTCCAATAATAAAGGTGAAGTTAATATCACAATAAATAGTACGAAATTGGAACAGGTAAGGAGTTTCAAATATTTGGGTCATATAATAGGCCTAACCGATGACGGGCAATGTGAGACTGAAATATGCAGTAGGGTTGCACAAGTAAAAGTGGCCTTCGGTAGTAGAAAAGAACTATTAACAGAAAGTCTAAAGAAACACACAAAGATAAAGATAGTGAAAACTTTGGTTTGGACCACGCTATTGTATGGATGTGAAACATGGACCTCAAGGAAGAAAGATATTAGGAAACTGAAGGCATTGGAAATGTGGATTTGGAGAAGAGTGGAGAGGATTACCTGGACTCAAAAGGTTACAAATAAGGAAGTCCTGGAGAGAGTTGGCACAAATAGACAGTTGATAAATGTATTAAGAAATAGGAAGAAGAGACGGTTAGGACACATTCTAAGGGGGGAAGGTCTATTAAAAGAGGTCATAGAAGGTAGAATGGAAGGAAAAAGAGGCAGGGGCAGGCCGAGATTAGGTATGTTAGATGATTTAAAGACCCACTCATATGTGGAAATGAAGAGGAAGGCGGAAGACAGAGAAGAGTGGACGCTTTATGTACCATGGACCTGCCAGTAGGCAGTGAACTAAGATATATATATATATATATATATATATATATATATATATATATATATATAATATAAAAAAATATATGTATTCATATAGCCTAATATATATACACATGTATATACATGTGTATATACATGTATATATATATATATATATATATATAGTATATATATTATATATATTATATATATATATAGTATATATATATAATATATATATTATTGCACTGCCTACTGGTAGATCCATGGTATATAACGCCTCCATTTTTCTCTGTCTTCTGCTGTAAGTCTACATAATCTATACCATTTGAAATTGGTTTTTAGAGTACTTCAGTAGCCCACAGAATCCATAATATTGATTATAGCTATAACCTGTAGATTCTGTTCAGCGGCGCATCTACAGACTGGGGCAAAAAAAAATCCCCTAGCGAAATCTCAATAACTTCAAGAAAACTAAAAATATCTTTACTAAGTTTTCAGACCTTGAAAATTTGGTGAAAATATTATCAGTAATTACGAAACTACAGCATTTCTAAGAGAAAAGTGCAAAAATCAATTTCAACAAGTCTTTTCGAAATGTCAGTCGTTCTTTTGTAAGCAAATAACGACACTGAAAAGGGACGTTTACTTAGGTGATGGAGTATAAGCCTACACTACTTTGTTGGCTGTTCCAATAGAAGATGCTTAAAAGTAGCTCTTCTGTTAAAATGATTCCTAAATTTAGAAGAAAATTTTCGGTACTTTTCTGTAAACAAGCCTTGTTAAAATTGATTTTAACACTTTTTCCGGAAAACGCTGTATTTTTGTTACTTCTGAATATATTTTCACCAAACTTGCAGAACATACGCAGAAATACCTTCTCTAGAAGCTACGAAAATTTTGTAAAAGTATTTTGAGTTTTGTCGAAGTTATTAAGACTTTTGGTAAAATAAGCCTTGTTAAAATTGATTTTTGCACTTTTTTCGTAGAAAAGCTGTAATTTTGTTACTGCTCAAAATATTTTCACGAAATCAATATGAATATTAATATTAATAAATTTTAATGAATATTACATGGTGAAATTCCTCCTCTAGCAGCTCCAAAAATTTTGTACATATATTTTGAGTTTCGCTAGGGGATTATTATTTTTTGCCCCAGTCTGTACTTGTATATGCTTATATATACAATTTAAAATTTAAAACGAAATAATCCTTAAGTAGGGGCGTCTTCGCCATATAAGCGATGACCAGAATTCCAGAGGTACTGAAAATCAAACTTAGGGAGTTCCGTACTGTAGTTACGTACCCAATTAAGTTAAAATTTGCGTCATCGGCCAAACGGGGGGGGGGGCATACGCCCTTGGCCCTAAGTAACATTATGATAATTTCTAAATTACTAAAGTGTTAATATTAAGATCTCTGTTTAAGATGTTTATGTAAACTGTAGTTGGATTTCTTTCACACAGATTAATTCAGTAGTGCTAGCTCTTTCAAATAAGAGTATCGACTTGAGTATCTGCTACTGTATAATTAAGAGTATCGAGTGTAGAAAGTATTAAAGTATTAATACATTGCAACAGGGTCCAGGCTAAATATAATTTGCTTTGTCTTAATAATATAAATACGTTATTGGATTAGGATTTAGACATATATTAAACATCATCTGCAAAAGCTTACCTGCTGCTTCTTTTATTATTGTTAATTTCTTTTATTGTTACCTTCTGCTTCTTTTATTATTGTTTTTTGTCATTGTTTTATTATATCATTGGATTACCGTAATTGTGCCAAATTGGCGCAAGGTAGACCAATCATATATTAACAAAAAAATATCTAACTGACATGCTGCATTACAATATTGTTTTATATGCAATATTATATAGTAAATATACTTTACTGCAATATGATATGAAATTTACTTCTACAGATGTGATTTCTTTTTAAAAACATTCCTGATGTTTGTATAGATCTATGCGTTGTTATATTTTAGAAACACTTGTATACGTCATAATTTGAAAAAATACATTTACTTTTTGATATAAAAAATTAATACTTTTACTTTTTGGTTCCAAAAAATAATTACTAGTATTTTTATTTGTACTTCTTTGTATTGAAAAAAGTTACCTTTACTGTTACTTTGGGATTTCCAAAAATAAATACTTTTACTTTTTAGTTTCAGATATTAAAGTACTTTACAGCACTGAGAAGAAGCCCACGACTTACATGGGAAGGTGACGAAGGCCTGACCTCTCATTCTACCACTGAGCAACTTGTACTCGACTGGCGACAGCGCGGGCTCCTCAAATCTCGTAAACATCGCTCTCAGGTCAGCCTCAGTCACGTGTGTCGACAGGTTCTTCAAGTACAACACCTACAGTAAATCAATCAATCAATCAATCAATCAATTAATCAATCAAAGAAGTAGGGCATTAAAAATGTTTAGAATGGAGTCGAAGCATTGAAAATAAACCATACTAAAAAACAATAGGTGGATCGAATCAAAGTAGTGAGGTAATTATGGTTTTAATAGTTCCTTGTGACGCAATGGTAGAAAGATCGTTTCTCGAAAGAGAGGTTGTATGCTCGAAATATACCTTACACATAGTTTCGGTGTTACCCCCGTGTTGTGCTCGGTTGTTGTTGGACCACTGCAGAATAGGGCAACCGCAAACAATCTGCTGCGTGTACGTAAGTCAGGAGCTGAGGATGGTAAGAGAAGACCCACCTCAGCATGAAATATTTTCCCATCGGATTAAATGGTCATTAATCCATCTAACTGAGGAAGGAAACGGGAAAACACCTCAGAAGCCATACTTTTCCCAAGCTATAGGCCACATAATGCATGGATAAGGCATAGACTTTGTGAAGAGATTAACTTGGTGATCTAAGGAGTGCTCTTATGGAGCGAGAAAGCAGACTTTGAGGATGAATATGTATCTTGAACCTGCCATTTGGCGAACTTCCACTGAAGAGAGGAGAGAGAGAGAGAGAGAGAGAGAGAGAGAGAGAGGATTTAGTATCAAATATTGGCGCTTTAAAGACTCATTAAAAACTTGAATTTAAAGCACTCATAAAAATTTAAACAATATACTACAGTCGAAAATACTGTCAATAATCTTAGATATAATTATTATGTGCTTACGATCCCGCCAAAATGGTTGAAAAACTATAAAATAACGACTTAAAGAGGATTAGAATGTTATGCCACTTAAATACTACCAAAACTTAATATCTCTTTCTGATAGTATTAAGGGCCTACCTATTGGCAGGTCCACGGCATATAATTCCCCACATATTCCTATCCGCTGCATTTCTTTTCATATTCACATAAATGAATACGTCATTAAATTATGTAGAGAGCAAGTCTCGCTCTTCCCTAAGACTCTAACCCTCTTCCTCTACATTTTTCCATCTATTACCTCCTTTAATAATAGTAAACAATTAAGAAACATGACCTATGGAAAAACGATCTATCTATCTATCTATTCCGTCTATTCCTTGTCTTATTTTTATTAAGCACACTTTTGTTTGTAAGTTTGACACTCCATCTGAACTTCTCTCATTTCTTTCTCCATAGTCCCACTTCGCGCGTTTCCAGATTTTGAATATCCTCTTCCATTATGCCCCCGTTTCACAGCCGTACTGGAGTCAGTATCTTACAAGTTTACAATAAGAGTTTCTCTCAGTTCTAGCTATTAACTATTATAAAGTGGCTAATACGATGACCGCTAAAAATGTAATATTTTATAAAGATTTAAGATTCACAAAATAAACTCCACTACCAATTAATTTATTTAATTAGCTGACACAATGAAGGGCATTTGAGCACATGAGGAAACCACCTCAGCCACTAAACATTATGTTTGCGAGTTAAAGTTTACAGTTTTATTTTTTTCTATTTATCAATTATTCAACAAAAATATTCAAAAACAGAACTAACGCAATTTAAAACAAAAAGGCAGACAATATCATATAAAATAACTTATAATTTACTTACTTAAGCAGTTTAATTTTTTGTTAACAGTTTTCTTATATAATCAGATCAATTTGTATATCTATACATTGTACATGTAACAAGAGTGCGACTGAACAATATATCAACGCACATTGCAAGTGTAGTAGAGGTTAGAGGTGTAAAGGTAGTAGAGGTGTAAAAATATTCAAATCCCACACAAAAATTCAGGATAGCTTCCTTTGGCTATCAAAGGTTTAAATTATGGTAAACCATCCTATATATCTGACCTTTTATCAATCTATCAACCCTCTCGTAGTCTTGGTTCCTCTAGTTAAAACCTTCTCACTGTACCAAATATTAAATGGGCAGACGATCCTTCATGTTTTCTGCTCCAACAATATGGAACTCTCTGCCACAAGATCTTGGATCTTGTAATTGTATTGGTTTTTTCCTTGGCACGCTAAAAACCCATCTCTTTCCGCCCTAGGTCTAAATTTTTACCCACTTGCCTTGGATCTTGGACTTGCACTGTTTTGATCTTGCTTTCTATAATGGTCTCTGAATACTCAGTCGTCATCATATGGTGCTTTGGCGTCTGTTTGTGTCGATTCTGCAAGAGACGTCCTTGACATTGCTTTATGGCGAGGAACCGGACGTTAAATTCTTATTGATTGATTGGTTAGAACTGAGGAAGACATAGGAAATCGTCTCAATAGCCACAATATCAAAAGGCAAAATCAAGGTTGTTTTATTTAGATTTATGGCAGGTGTAAAGGAATCAACTGATAGGTGGATTCTCGTTCATGATAGTAGATTGGTCTAATTAGTGAGCAGAAAAAATTACCTTGAATCAGTCATTTGCAGAACACAACAGAACGGGAGCGATATAGAGAAAGAGAGAGTGATCCATACAAGATAAATTAGTTGTGGTCTTCAGGCGTTACATTACTTAAATTTCCGTGATTAGAAAGCTAAAGTAGCATGTTGTGCTTCATAAATAAGCAAATCCACAATTGACAGAGTTGAATGAAAACCATAAGAACTTACTTTGCTTGGGTGACCAGGTTTATAATTCTGAAATCTTGCCATCTCTCGTATCTCCTGCACAGAGATTCTGTGTCTCTCTATAATCTCTACAGGAATCTCTTCTACACCCATCAATTCACATGAACTATCAGCATTACGTTCGTTCTGGAGACACAGCACAGCTGAGCTGAGGCCAAACACTATTTCATCATCACATTTAGTCCTACAGAAGTTGGACGTTGTACCTACATCACGGTTAGATCTGCCAGACTGAGACAGCGCAGTGTTAGTATCTGTACGTCGTTCTACTAAAGATTCTGGAAAGTATTGATAGTGGCGAGAGTCCTCCAAGGTTAAACACCCAGCAACCTCCGCACTGTCTCTGCATTCCGTGTTCTCAGTGACTGTGCAAGCCTCAAGCACACGCTGTCTCTGTGCTCTCTTTCTTCTTCTTCGCGCCCTCTTACCTTCGATCTTTATACCGCGACTCTCAGCCAATTCCTCCCATATCTCACCCAAGCGATTCATTGGATCCGAGAGTGTCGGTGGGAAGCTTGTCTCACTTCTACCACTGCCCTTGTTACAGGCATTGCCTACGACTATCGAAGATGGCAAGTTCACATCTGGTTTAAATGATGAAGACGAACCAGCAGAACTGTTAGCCGATACAGTTTTTGTTATTCTTGCAGCGGCAAGTGCCCTAACATAACTGGAAAACTTTTCCTCTGCAATTAGGATCCTTTCAGTATCCACATTGTTTTCTATCGATGAATGACAGAATCTCTTTACACCATCAGATATCTGAAGTACAATACACATACATGGATATCATTTAGCATCTTAATATTACCTTACTAAATAAAATTTACGAAATCATCATAAAGAAATTATTATTAGTTAGTTCAAGTAATAGGTGATGTTTCAAGAGAAACCCAAAAACAAAAATAACTATACATACATACATATATATATATATATATATATATATATATATATATATATATATATGTATATGTATATATATATATATATATATATATATATATATATATGTATATAATGTGAATATTAGGGAGGATCAATACTAAAGGGCGACAACTGAAATTGTCCCACATATGGGCGACAAAATTAGCAAAGTATATTCTAAGACAAATATATTACCTAAACCAGCAAAGATTAGCGGAAATAAAATGAATTTATGATTTAAGTTTTTAGTTTTCTTTTCAAATTGATAGGTGCATGTTTTCAATAATTTTAGATAAGGGCGACATATATTGTCGCCTTTAAGAATTCATATATGTTTACTTTTGACGTTCACGCATCTTAGGTGACTGTCGACCATTTGTGAGGAAATTAGCGCTATATTCATTTCGACAGAATAAGCATTACAGGCAACAGCCCGCCAACCAATATAGGCCTAGTGCATGAGAAATGTGATATACTGTATTGGCGTACAGTATCTCTTGGCTCAAAAGTAAACTGAATACAAGAACTTAATACAACTTGCTTTATGCTAATTATTATCTGCAACTGAAGTATTTTGAATCATCACTTTATTCACCTTATTATCTTCACAGTATATAATATACATTACAATTTCTATTGTTTCGATTTTAATTTTGATTTCTTTTCAATTTTTTTCGATTATTCTTGATCGGGACCAAGTTTATTACCACAATTTTCGTGCGACTCTCTCTCCCTCTCGTTTCCCTCTTACTCCCCCAACCCAACTACATAACACATAACAGTATATAACAACAATTTGAGTACTGCTGTCGTCTTTTACAACATCAAACACAATTTAGACTATTGAGACAAATCCAAGTCGGTGAGCAACAAGAAGATCCAAAACAGCGCAAAATCCAAGATCCACAAAATCAGTCCAAAGACAAAAGGAATTTATGAAAAGGCAGATATTATAGCGTTTCTGAAAAAATAAATTGAAATTTTTGGGGGCACTTTTATGGGGGGGGTTGAGGTGGAGGTTGGTTGGTAGGGGGTTTGACGCAATGAGTTTTTATTTTCTTTGAGGAAAAAATAATATTGCTAACAGTTTAACTAGGGTCGGGATACGAACAGACTGTGTCTCAAATCCTCTCTGTCCTACATCATATCAGTAAATCCCCTATAACTCCTCTGACTTTTTAATTTGTTTACATTTTTGTGTAGCAATTTCTGGAGCCTAGGCGCAACCGAACAGAATGCCCTTTCGGACGTTGTTGTGGATCTTGGTGCTTTAGTCGCCTTAGTGCTTTAGACACCGGTTGGTCAATTCTTCATATCAACCCGGACAACATGGGATTTATATATATATATATATATATATATATATATATATATATATATATATATATATATATATATATATATATATACATGTATATAGATAGATAGATAAATATTAATATATATATAGTACTATATTACATATATACATATACATTAAATCACTAAATGATTTTTAATGATAACATATAGAGAAACACTACAGAAGTTAGGATGATAGAAACTAATTTACTAACATGTTCATCATTTTCTCTGATTCTCTTGGACCTGTTAGTCAGAACAAGATGTATATCACTGTCAGTCAGTCCAAGCTGATAAAGTCCCTCCAGGTGCCCCTTGCTAGAGGTCAACTGATGCTTGAACTGCTCAAGGGTCATAGACCCCTGTCTAGTCTCTCCTCCATCAGATGTACTAACAGTACTATTTACAAACTGCATGATGTCCAGCAGCTCTCTCTCTCTCTCTCTCTAAATATATATATATATATATATATATATATATATATATATATATATATATATAATATATACAATGTCAAGTGGTCCAATGCTTCCCAGGTGACCCTATCAGATTTAAATGATATTTTAACAGTGCAAAGTAAAATATGTCTCTAGGCTAGATGATTTAAAATTTCAAATCAATCGGCTGACTGGTTGGGGAGTTATGGCAGTCACTTCGACCCCACCGTAGATCCTTTTTGGTGCAAAAGTAAAATGCGTGTTATTTTTTTCTGTACTTTAAACTGTTATAATTTGGCTGTTTACGGTCCTATCCATATGAAACTTCCCAATAATACTATATTTGACGCGTAGATTCAGAAAAAGAATTCAGAATTCAAGTGGAATGTATATTTTGGCTGCTACAGCAGCTTAAACTTTATGTTTTGCAGAAGTAAATTTTTTTGAAAACCCAACTTTTGAGTCCTGATTTTTAATCTCAATTTAAAATGATACCTCTACCTATATATTTTGTATGCCCAAGTTCACCTATTATAATTATCATTATTTATTTTATTTTTTGTTAAGTTCATCATAGTTCTTATTTAGTTTGCGTTTTTTCCTGTCGCATTTGCGTGTTATTGTGTTGCCAATGTTAACTCTACAGGGTTGAATGACCCTTTTTTTGTGTTCTTATTAAATTGAATTGAATTGAACGGAATGTCTTAATAGTGTAGAAGTAACGTCATGAAGTTTTAAATGACAGATCCCGAGGTGAATTGAACCCTCGTGGGTTCGAATCCCAGACGCGCTGATCTGAGAGTAAAATCTCGAACATTCACTGGACTGGTTAAACTGAAAATGGTCTCAATTACCTAACGATTTAAACATGTGGTATTAAAATGTGATAGATATCAACATAGTTGATCATTTCATTATAATGCGTGAATGTCTCACTAGCGCAATGGTTACAGGTGTAGATAACTTCATGAAGTTTTAAATGACAGACCCTGAGGTGAATTGAATCCTCGTGGGTTCGAATCCCAGCCGCGCTGATCTGAAAGTAACATCTCGGACCTTCACTGGACTGGCTACACGATAAATGGTCTAAATTGCCTAACAGATTTAACACGTGGTATTAAAAGTGATAGATATCAACGTAGTTGATCATTTCACTATAATATGTGCTATTGTGTGCTATTTACTTTTTTAGCCTGCAAGGTAAGTAATATAAAGGATCGAAAATGCAAAAACAACATTTGTTTACCAACAAACTGCGTCTGACATAACATAACATAACGACACTAGGTCAGACAGCACAACTGCTTATTTGAGACCACACAAAATAAAATAAAACTTACCTACACATCTTGTATAGCATAACATATTAAACACATTTTAATTAATAACCAGTACTAATACAGGAAACCAGCATACCTGTACTATTAACCTGTACACTAACAGGTACAAATACTACTCAATATGCTAACACTTGTCAAATTACAATATACCTAGGCCTACACATCCTCAAAACCACACATACCAAACATTATAGCAAGAGACAGTAACCATTTTATACAAAAAAAGCTAAATAAACTATATAAACTCTACTTAACTATCAAAACTTATACACTTTAATAGAACTGGGCAACCCCACAACTCAGCCTATTACTTTCCTATTAATACTTCACACCTTTCCCTACAACACTGTATATACTTATCATATCTATTCTTAAATTGTTTGACAGATTCGGCCTTGACCTCCTCTGGCAGTCCGTTCCAAACACCAACAACTCTCTGACTGAAAAATTTTTTGCGTATCTCAAGCCTACTTCTAAATTTAATTAATTTATATTTGTATCCTCTAGTTCTGTTATTATTTGCGAATTAGAACAAATTGTTATAATTTACTTTACTGAAACCATTAAGCATCTTATAAACTTCTATTAAATCGCCTCTAACCCTTCTCTCTTCTTAAGATAACAATCCAGTACATTTTAAGCGATTTTCATAATTGACATTACTACATTTCTTAATTAATCTTGTGGTTCTAGCTTGGACTTTCTCTAATTTCTCTATATTTTTCTTAAAATAGGGACACCAAGCCTGAACACAATATTCAAGTTTGGGTCTAACCAATGCCTTACATAACTTTAATATAATGTCTTTCCTTCTACGTGTCATTGTTCTTTTTATTATACCTATAACAGTATTTGCACTATGGCAGCTTTATTACATTGCTCACTAAATTTTAACGAATTATCCACTATTACATCTAAGTCTATTTCAGAAGTAGTATTTTTCAGTATTTTATTATTTAAAATATATTCTGTATTTAAACTCTTTTTACCTATATGCATTATATTACACTTATCGCTATTAAATTCCATCTGCCAATTTTTAGACCAATTCTGTAATCTTAATATGTCTTCTCTTAGAACCTCTGCATCAGCTTTATTATTTACAATTTTTGCTATTTTCGAATCATCTGCGAATTTACTAACTTTTGATACTATGTCTATGTCTATGTCGTTAATATATATCAGAAGCAGCAGAGGACCTAAGACAGATCCATGTGGAACACCACTTTTCACCCTTGTCCAACTAGAAAATTCGCCATCAACACATACTCTTTGTCGCCTATCCCTTATCCAATTACCTATCCATCTAAGAATATTACCCTGTATACCGTGTGCCTCTAACTTTCTCAATAATCTAGTATGGAGGTACTTTATCAAATGCTTTTGCAAAATCTAAATATAACACATCTATACAATTACCTTTATCTAATTCACTTGTAATATTTTCTAAAAAGTCAATTAAATTTGTTAAACAGGAACGTCCACAAATAAAACCATGCTGACTATCGTATATTAGGTTGTGTTTGTATAAAAAAAGAAATAATTTTATCTTTAATTATTACTTTCAAAAATTTTCCCTATAATACTGGTTAAACTAATAGGTCTGTAATTCTCTGCATGTTCCTACTCCCTTTTTTATGTAAAGGGACTACGTTTGCATCTCTAAAGTCTTGAGGGACAGACCCTGTTTCTAAAGTAGCCTTGAAAAGCTGTACTAATAGTGGAGCCAACTTCACTAAGCTTGAATATTTTATTTGGTATAGACATATGTAACATCTTCCTCTACAAAAACAGATGTGAAATAATTATTTAAAAGATCAGCTACGTGTTGATTATTTTCTATCATAATTGCATCTTTGCCTTTCAATGCGCCAACACCTTTGTTCACTTTTTTGTTTGTATTTGAATAAGCAAAGAAACATTTTGGATCAGTTTTAATATTATTAGCTAATTTTTCTTTAAAATTAACCTTGGCTCTCCTATTTTCAGTTACAGATTTATTTCTTAAATTTTGATAGTTTCTGTATAAATTTTCATCATTGTTACTGTTTTTATATAAATTCCATGCTGCTTTCTTTGCTTTCCTCGTGCTTTTAACCTTTTTTGATATCCATTTGCATCTATCTTTACTTTTAGCTTTTAATTTAATGAAATCATTTCTAATCAACTTGAGATTCACACTAATGCAACTCCATAATTCATCCACATAATTACAATTAGTATTTTTAGAGAACAGAAATAAATTATTACTCTTTACATACATTCTAATTTCATCATAATTACCTTTAAAATAATCATATTTCCTAACAGAAGTTTTGTTTTCCCAGTTACTTTTAACATTGAATTTAATAATTTCACCAATTTCAAAATCTTGAATAATATCATCGGAACAGAAAACAAGACCTTCACCCTTAGTGTCTGCTTCAAAGATCTTTAAAATAAGGTAGATATGGCATGACGTCTGTTTCAGCGATACAAGTTTTTAACATGATCGACTTGATTTTCAGCTTGCACCAATTAATCGTGAGGGTAACTAAAGCCACTTTGTAATGTGTAATTAATTGTAATTTGTGTAATTTCAGTTTTATTTCATGATATTCGGCCTCTAAACGGTTTTACGATGATGTATTGTTGCACAATTGGGTGTGCAAATTCCATTAGTCTGGAAACTAATGAACTGGGAATATCCTTTAAGAAATTTTAAATAATATTTATATGTGTTTTGTATTGTAAAATTCTACAACCAATTAATAGGAATACATTTCAAGTGAATTGTTTGTCATGACGATATGTGTGATAGAAGTGACGATAGTTGTGCTCCTAAAGTATTTTATTTTGATTTCCAAAGGCTTTAAAAATGTTCAATAACTTCAGTATTTTATGCCTTTAAATAACTATCAGCTGATATTGTTTATCCCCGGCTCTTCACCATGGCGAATGAAATATCAAAATTAGTTGTTGGCAAAGATATAGAATAGATATATTCTTTATTCTATGGTTGTTGGTATATCTGCAATTCTTTAATTCAATGTTTGCAGTTTTCGAGATTGCCTTTGACACTTCTACTGTTTTTCTTTATTCTATAGTCTGTTCACTTAGTTTCTATTGGCCTTATCGTTCAACCTTAACAATTAATTAATCGTCACACTTTTACGGGAAATAACCACTGCAGTCTATGAATGTAATGATATGGTAACACTGTACTTGACGTGGTTTAAGTAACGTAAACAGATGTTCGTTGTTTACTAATATTATATAGTTAATCGTAATATAAATACTATTTTATTTACAATCAGAATTTTGATGTGTAACATTGATGATAATAAAAATTTAATATCTAAGGTCTCTTGTACCTCATCAATGTCGTGGTATGCTTAATTAGCAATAAATCAAGGTCAGCCAAGAATGGAGCTTTGCGTACCACAAGGGTCACTAAGCTGGAGCCAACTACCTACACAAACGGGTTTCAAAAGCTGGGCAAATTTCTGTATGCAAAACCTTTAAGATAAAAGAAACTCTATAGGACGAAGTTAACATATGTCACACTAAATACATATACTTGCACGTAAAATATGGTCAGCCTAGGCAGTTCATTCCCAGTACCTTCGTTGCTTTGGTCATTCTTTAAAATTTAGTTACTCGCGAAAAGGGATATTTCTTTATAATAATAAAAAAAGGGTCTTAAAGTTACATCATTACAGTACGAGACCAGAGAACGAAGTGCCTTTGCTATCTACAAAAGCAAGCTAGCGGACCTATGAACAGATGTAGTTACACATACATTCATACATCTCTTTAGATATGGGATAAAACAGAGAAGCATACACAACCCTATAAACACAGACACTCGCCAATTGACCACTGGCCTATAGGAAATGAAGTATTTAAGGTCATCAAAACAGAATGCATCTTGTTTAGAATGTGAATGATAAATCCATAAGGACTTCGAGTATAAATATAACTTAGCTATCAATCCGCCACTGACAAGGTGTCTAAGCAAAAACTAATAATCCCATTTTAAAACTAAATTAATCCCATTTGCCTTGAAGCAAAAGCTTAAGTTAAAGTTTTTTAAAAACAAAAGCTAAACCAAGTGATTTTGTGAAAGAGATTTACTTGTTGATATATTTGATCTATAGGGTGCAATTTATGGAACATGAAAGCACACACTGAGTATCTTGGAACTGCCACTTGATAAAAACCTAGAGAGTGAGATTTATATTAATTACTCATACCATGCTTGATACTTGAACCTACAATTTAAATTAATGAAAACAGGTTTGAGACTTGAGAGCAAATATTCAAAATTTTTGTTATTACAACTTCGAGACTGTACTCAACAACATAGCCAAGTTTCATGGCAATAGAATGAATGATCTGGTTCTGACAAATACACACATACTTAAATTGATTAGTATATATAGATAAACAGAATTAACATAAATCAGAATCTGGTATTACTAGATTTGATTCTTCATTCCTTGTGTTATTGTATTATTGTGTTATTGTGTTATTGTGTTGTGTTATTGGAAAACAATTACACTAGCATTACATATAATGATGAAGATATAAAATAAAGTTTTACTAATATTTAGGGAATTGTGTATTTTTTATTATTATATACATATTTATGATGGTTCAGCGAAGTATGCAAATAAATCATAGAATAGGCCAATTCTGTCACTGAATTATTTTCAGACTATGATGTTGGATGTGTCTGAGTGTATAGAGCTAGTAGTGTCATAAATTTTAAATTGTTGCCCTTGAGGTTGTGGGATCAATTCCTGGTTGAGCTAGTGAGAGATCTAAAAGTTGTAGAATTATTATCTGATGAATGGAAATTTATTGGGAAAAATTCTGCCCATCGATCACAGCAGTCTGTACTCATATATTATTATATGCATTAATTATTTTTTTTTTAGAATGGTTGCCACAATATTATTTTTTGCTGGTAAAATATCTTATTTTGCATCAGATGACTTCTTACCTGTAAAATTTGACTGCTCGTACATACTGGTGAATTGGGATATACCTAGATCAAAGGCATAAATCGTAGATAGGTTGAAAATGTGAAAACCGGTACTTATGAAGCTTAATTAGAAGTAAATAGATACCTGATCAATGTTATGGAGTAAAATTAGTGTAGAAGTCTAAATCTTACTTGGTAGAGTTAAATGCCACGTTTTTACTGGTTAACCTGATTGGTCAATCTTTGTGGTGCTCAGAGTGTTTACTGAATAATTGAGACCCATGTCGAGAGATCATCCTGAGACTTCTATCTATAAGTACTGTAAATGCTACAAATACTCTTTATGTCCATAATTTAAACACCATAAGAGGTGTATAATCAACTAATCTTTTCTGTCATGCTTTTGATGCTTATGTCATGCTTGGTAACTAATTTTTGCTATTGTTCTGGCTTATGTATCAATTGAATTGAGAGTTTTTGTTCCTTTATAACATTTCTTGTCCAAATGCCTTGGTTGTCTGTGCAATATTAACTTTCATATTACATCTTTATCATGTGCTGTGGCTAGTGGAATGCTAATTAATTTCAATTATTACAGCTCTTAGCACAAAAGTTACCCCTATTTCATTAATTAAGTTAAGGCAATGTAGTTAATTCAAACTCAGCAGTGTTGACACAGCTCATCACTGGAAACTAATTGGTTTATACTAATGTTCCATGATAAGGACATAAAATAATAAAAATTTATACTTGAGAGCCCGGGAAAGCAAATTATTACAAATTATTTCAAATTCTCTATTACAAGAGAAAGATTAGCACTTGTGCTCTTAATTTATCATTATTTAAACTTGTATGTTAAGTTTTTCACATGTGGATGAGGTATTTGTGTTGTGTATGGCAGACTATTAAGGAACAATGGCAGATTCTGACGACGACGACTTTGCTAGTGCCGACGAAGATACAGTAGATGGTATGGAATGTAAAATTGCTCAGTGTATTTGTATTACAGGCTTTTTAATTTAAAATAATGTGCTTTAACTACATCACTATCATGTTTGAATGAAACAATTTTTGATATAGACTGGTATTTAGTGCTTTTCTGCTATTTAGATATGCACGAACTCATCGTAAAGCATCATCTTTTCATAACATTGGTGTCATTGATCTATTTTTGGCAGGGTTCAGCACATTAGTATAGTGTGTTTTATCTTAAATAAAGTTAAGCAATGTCAAGTTAAGCAGTGTTGAGACATATAAGTACTTGGATGGGCTTTCACCTTTGAATTCTGAGTGCTAACCACATTGAATATAGAATAATGATGGGTGTTTGAAGTTTTTCTTAAAAATATGCTAGCTTCGATAAGCTCTATCATCAATAGGTAACAAAACCTTGCTAATAATCCTAGCGAGTAGGAACTAACGATTCAGACGAAATCTCCAATACACAAGGAAAGTACTACACATAACATTACAAAGCTAATTATAACATGGTAATAATTATAATGTGTAGAACAGCATTATTTCCTCACGAATTTAATCAATTCCTTACCTGTGAGTTCCTGAATATCATTCAATTCTAGATGTTTTTGTATGTTGTTTTACATTGCTAAATGTATCAGTTTTGATGCATATTGTAGAAGAAAACTGTTAAAAGATATGAATGAAATTACGAGTGAGAGTGCTTTGATTTGTTTGTGATAGATGTTGCAGTTCTGGGCAGTCGAGTTACTGATGAATTGGGGAGTGACAAATCAGTGTCGGAGGGAAAGGAGAGAGAAACTGTGGACAAAGAGAAATTAGAGAAAGAGATAACAGAAAAAGAAAGACTGGAGGAGGAAGCAGTTGAGAAAGAAAGACTTGAAGTAGAAAAGGAAAGAGAAAAAGAATTTGAGAATGAAAGATTGGAGAAAGAGAGCACAAAGAAAGTAAAGAATGAACGAAAGGTATTGGAGAAAGTAAAAGATGAAAATAAAGGAACTAAGTTAGAAAAGCAATTACAGGAGAAAGAGGGGGAAGAGAGAGAAGCTGTGACGTCAGAAAATTGTCAGTTAGGCAGAGAAACCTTCAAAGTAAATGCAGAAGAAAACAGTAATGACACTGTGAAGGCTATAAAAGAACAGCTAGGTATTGAGATTTCTGTCCATGATAAACATATATCATCACATGATGATTGGAAGTCTGAGCAGTCTACAGAAGAACATAGTAAGCCCCTCGAGTTAAGGGAAACACCTGAGGCTGATAGAGAATCTGCGAGAGATCCCAAGAGTGCCTTAGAGAGACTCACTGCTGGCAGTAATCAGGTATTAAACAATACTCTTTAAATCTTAACTCACTGCCTTAAGTAAGAAGGCTTACCAAATCACAGAGTTTTGAAAATTAGCAGAGCTATTTTATATATGAAGAATAATCTTGGTATATAAAATACTTCTGCTAATTTTCAAAACTCTCCAATTTGGCAAGCCTTCTTATCTGAAATTTTTCTTCCCAATCGTCACTCACGTGTACTACGTTCCACCTATACCATGCCAATGCCAGTCTTTTCATTTTATACTGATATTATATAATTAATACCAATAATGTAATATAGTAATAATATAATAATGCATATCCGTATATACATGTAGATATATAGAACGATATTCTAGTACAAGGGTATTCTAGTAGAACAATATTCTAGTAGAGCAGTATTCTAGAGAAGTATTCTACTAGAACGGTATACTAACGGTGTTCTAGTGGAATAGTATTCTAGGGATGTATTGTAGTAGAGCAGCATAACGTTACGTACTGCTGCCACGTTAAGAACTTCTGAATTTGGGTATATACACCCCGATCGCTATAACTTAATGACCGTTGTAGAAATCATCACCAAATTTTGAAATTTTCTAATAATAATAAACATATTTAGAGAGTGACATAAATTCCATACACATCTTTAACTAAATACAAAATTTGGTTAAATTTACTTTCTAAAAGCCAGTATATACCGTTAACAATGATATATCATCTAGTATCCAACCTATTAATACATGGGTACTTTAAGATTTGTAGTATTGGACCCCTTCTCTTTCTAACATACATATATATCTATGATATTGAACGTTATGCCAATAAAGTCTTGTTTCCTCTTTTTGCTGGTGATTGTAATGCTCTTCACTTCTGATAACATTTGTTATCTGCATATTATAAGCCAATTGTGTTTTTAATGAACTAATCCATTAGTTCAGTTGCAACTTGTTATGTAATAAATCGCACATTTCTTTTGCAGATTGGTTTGGGCTTATTGATCTGTAGTGATGTTTGTTATGGGGATGTCCCTGACGTCATCCTTGGATGAGGAAACGGACGTTAAACCTTTATATATATATATATATATATACATAACCTCTATTATATATATATATATACATGTATATATATATATATATATATATATATATATATATATATATATATATATATATATATATATATATATATATATGCATTTACCTGTTCAAAAACTTATTGAATTCCTTATTTCATTATCATACCTATAGACTGAATCACTTTATAGTAAATTGTTAATTTAATTCAAATAAATAATTAAAATTAATAAAAGTAATAAAATAAAATACTAATTAAGTCGTAAATCAATAAATAATAATTAATGATTTATTAATCGTAAATTATTAATTATTTTAATTTTTACTAACTTTTATTTCTCAAAATTATAATTTTTTTGTTCGTTTGCTCGTTTTTATTTCAAGTGGTTGGACATGTGACAGGAAGAGTGTGGTGGTGGAGGGTGGGGGTGGGGCAGCTTGAGTTCTTGGGGCACTTCAGTACTCAGCACAGCCACGTCATCCGTTAATACTTTCACTAACCAAGTCGGTATGTACAGTATCATCCGGTAATACTTCACTAACCTAGTCGGTATGTACAGTATCATCCGTTAATACTTCACTAACCAAGTCAGTGTAACTAAGTCGGTATGTACAGTATCATCCGTTAATACTTCACTAACCAAGTCAGTATGTACAGTATCATCCGTTAATACCCCCTGCTACCCTGCGATCAACTATACATCGTTTGTCCTTGGGTCAAAATTTACCCCATATCAGCCATGCAAAAAAAATGCCGATTTTTTACAATGACATTAAAAATGTGTTTCAAATATTTTATTTATATGATGCATTACAAGAATTCAACAGAATACTTTTGTCAATATTGCCATTTTATTAACAGAAAAACACGAGTATTAGCAGTTATTACAGACATAGTTCATATGATCTTTACAACAGAAGTGTTGGCACTTGGAGCATCGAGTAGAAGCCTTTCTATCCTCTTCACACGAACATATGTGACAGCGTCCGCGTTTTGTCCCTTGGGCCGGCTTAACCATTGCCACTGTGGCTTGACCGTGATCTTGGGCCGCAGCAACAACAATCTCCCTAGCAGCTGGGGTTCTGGGAAGGTTGCTGCGTCTTTCAGCTGCGGTTGCACCAGGCATTTCGCTAGGTCCACCAAAAGCAGGCGTCTTTTGAAGAGCTTGCCGGAGTTCCCAAAGGGATTTATGTCAAGGTAAATAACATACGCATTGATGCAGCGATGTCCAAGAGATTGTAAAAGATAACCAATGGCCACCTTGCTGTCATTCTCTTACAAGAGTAAGACGAAATTAGACGATCAACAGTATCCACTCCTCCCTTGGTTGCATTGTAATCAAGGATCATATCGGGTTTTCTTCCATTACTCTCTGACACGGCAGACGTATGGTGCAGTGTGCTAAGAAGCACTACCACTTTGCCCTTTTTAGGGCAATGTGAAGCAAGAGTAGCATTTCCTGAGAATCCAAATAGAGTGGATGTAACTTCACGGCCTTTGATATCCACAAATTCTTTTGGTATTTCTGCTTTGTTCTTTCTTAGTGTACCAAGCAGAGTTAGGCTCTTCCTTTCGAGTTGTGTCACCAGAGCTAAGGAAGTGAAGACATTATCGCAGGTTATGTTACGTCCCTTTAGACCCTCCATCAGATCAAGCACTACTCGCATACCTTGATTTCTTTCAGGTGGACCACTGTCTTTCTTTCTCGTGTAAACCTGCATATTCCAGACATAACTGGTAGCACTATCGCAAGCCATCCAAATTTTTATCCCATATTTGGCTGGTTTGCTAGGCATATATTGCCTAAATGGGCATTTCCCTCTAAATCCAACCAACTGTTCATCGGCTATCACATTTTCTTCGGGATTGAACATTTTGGACAAAGTGTCTACGAAATTATTCCATACATCTCTAATGGCAGCAAGTTTGTCGCCGCGTTTTCTTGTTTCTCGTGTTGATTTGTCATCAAAACGAATGACCCGAGAAATCATGTAGAATCGCTTCAGTGACATAGTAGCTCTGAAAATTGGTCTGCAATCCACTTCATCCCATAAACTGTCAAAAGCTTCATTATTTGACCTGTATACCCTACTAAGTATCAATAGTCCTAGGTAAGCTTTGAGTTTTGTTTCATCAATGCTACGCCACTCATCCTTATAAATGGCATCACCCTCTTTATTGCTCATTCGTAGTACTGCACCAATAATAGTATCATTTATAAAGAGATCAAAGGATGCTGGAATCGAATCAACACGAGAAATGGCATAGCGAGTGGCTCCATGCTTACTTTTTATGATGTCCATGTGTGTTTTACGGCCTCGATTTTCTGGTGGTTGAGTCGTCCAAACTGTGCCACTCTTTGACGTATACTTCCTGACATTGGGTTGCTCAGATTGACCTGCTGATGTGCAATGACTAGATGGTTGTACTGCAGCAGAAGAGGAATGAAGAGATCCATGAGGTGTAGTGAGCACTGACATGGAAGGTATGTCATCATCACCTGATTCAGGTTCCCAGTCTTCGTCAGATGATATATTTTCATTGATAGATACATTATCGCTAGTCTCTGATGCATCTTCTGAATCACTAGCTAGCACTTGAGCAAGTACTTCATCAGGATCCCGAAACACTATAGAACGTTTTGATCTATTACTATTCATTGTAGTCTTAAAAACCTTGAAACGCTTTTACATGAAACTATTTGCAAAACAATATTGTCAGTTGCACAGTCGGTCAATTGAATGGCTTGCGTTCAATGTTCTAGCATATATACAGGTTATATGACAATGAAAATTCTGTGATTGGAAGAGAAAAGAATCAGAAGTGACAAAGCTATATGATTGGTCGGGTGAATTGATACAAAGAATCCTTTCGGCCAATGGGATCAAAGGAAAAGTTAAGTGGGTTTGATAATGATCAGCTCTTTCCTCATGGGTTTTATAAGGTTTTATAACGTTTTAAAATTGGATCAATTATGTATCAAGGAAAAATTCAGTATCTTACATGTATATGTTGATTTTCTCTCTTGGGGTCATTTTTGACCCCAGAGACAAATGGAGTATAGACATGTCATATAACAAAAAATTAACTACTTTGAAAGTTAGTTTATAACAGTTTATTATTAGCCCAGCAAATGATTAAATGTCATGAAATATCTTAGTCGTCACGGATGTATTTTTAAAAGGGCAACGATTTGAAGTGGCTGTGGGGTCATTTTTGACCCCAAAGATAACAGACGGGTTAATACTTTCACTAACTAAGTCGGTATGTACCGTATCGTCCGTTAGTACTTTCACTAACTAAGTCGGTATGTACCGTATCATCCGTTAATACTTTCACTAACCAAGTCGGTGTAACTAAGTCGATATGTGCAGTATCATCAGTTAACATTTTTACTAACCAAGATGGTATGTATGGTATCTTCCATTGACACTGTCATTAAACAAGTTAGTATGTACAGTATCATGTGTTTACACTGTCATTAACCAAGTCAGTATGTTAACCATTTCATATCCTGTTTTAATATCATGTGTCAATATCATGTGTTAATATCATGTGTCAATATCATGTGTTAATATCCTCACACACCGAGTCGGTATGACTTGTGACATTAGAACTCAATGTTGAATTGTTTACAACAACGGCAGCAATGTTTAAACTTTGAAGGTTAGTATGTTGCTCGTGTAGGTTCAGGACTACATCAGGTTTTGCATTCAGTCGAGTCCGGCTTCATAGAATCACAGGACGGTGTTGATGATTCTAGAGAGACTGACCGTGAGTCTGCATCATGTACTGCCCACAAAGGTTTTCATTGCTCTGATCTAAGCCTTAGCGTCATAGAACTCTTTATAAAAGCTGGTAAACCTAACGTCAGTTTCCTCACTCGAAAGCGATGTCAGTGACGGGCGAGCCCAGTATAAAAATACTCAAATCTCACACCTCCTCTCTTCTGAAGAAACTGCAGTGGCTTCCAGTCTCTGAACGATTAAAATTCAAGATAGCTTCCTTGACCTTCAAAAGTTTAAATTATGGCAAACTATCCTATCTATCTGATCTTTTATTAATCTATCAACCCTCTCGTAGTCTTCGTTACTCTAATAAAAACCTTGTCACTGTACCATACATTAAATCTGCCATGGGCAGACGCTCCTTCATGTTTTCTGCTCCGACAATATGGAACTCTCTTAAGATCTTCGATATAATTGTATTGGTACTTTCCTTGGCAAGCTAAAAAGACGTCTCTTTCCGCCATAGGTCTATATTTTGACCCGCTTGCCTTGGATCTTGTACTTGCACTGCTTAGATCTCGCTTTCTCTTGTGGTCTCTCTGTACTCAGTCGTCATCGTGTGGTGATTTGGCGCCTGTTTGTGTAGAGTCTGCAAGAGACGTCCCTGACATTGCCTTATGGCGAGGAACTGGACGTTAAATTCTTATTGATTATTGATTGATTGATTGATTGATACGTGTATATATATACATGTATATAAAATTATATATATGTATAATAATAAATATATATGTATATATAGGCCTACATGTATATATATATATATATATATATATGTATCATATATATATATATATATATATATATATATATATATATATATATATATATATATATATACATATATATATCTATATATATATATATATATATATATATATACACATATATGTATATATAAATATGTCCTTGCTGAAAATAAACATATTATCCATTCTATTCTATTCTATTGCTATAACTGATAGATTTCTGAATGCATTTAATGAGTAAGTTAGTGGTTTATATTTTTGGCTCGGCTATTATATTCTTTTGTTAAGTGAAACTGACTTTCTGCGCAGTTGTCTGTATTTGAGTCTGTGAGCCATCAGATTCTGTCTAGAATGAGCAAGTCGATGTCTAGTATGAGCAAGTCTATGTCTAGTATGAGCAAGTCGATGTGTAGAATGAGCAAGTCGATGTCTAGAATGAGCAAGTTGATGTCTAGGATGAGCAAGTCTATGTCTGTAATGATCTTGTCAATATTTTTTCTGGTTTTGACGATCGTTTTGATCTGTTAATGTAATTAGACTCAACGTCGGATGTGGATCATGTGATCACTACCCAGGTCGACAAAGTGATTGATAAATCAGCTGAAATTAATCAATCGATCCAAATCAGTAAATCAGAGCCTGGGAGTGAAGATGGCGATGGGTGGTTTGCAAGCTGGGGCCTGCCATCTGTCGTTGGTGAAGTCGTAAATAAAACCAGTAACGTTGTGCAGAGCACTGTACTACACACGACATCTGCTGTATGTTGTACTGTATTGTATTAACAAAACTAGTAACACCGTAGCTTGCACTATACTACACACGACATCTGCTGTATGTTGTACAGTATTTTATTAACAAAAGTAATAGTAAACACGCATTATAGAGAAATGATCAACTATGTTGATATCTATCACTTTTAATACCACATGTTTAAACTGTTAGGCAATTTAGACCATTTTCCGTGTAACCAGTCCAGTGAATGTCCGAGATTTTACTCTCAGATCAGCGCGGCTGATATTCGAACCCACGAGGATTCTATTCACCTCAGGAATGTCATTTAAAAGTTCATGACGTTACCCCTACGCTATTAAGACAAAACTAGTAACATTGTACATTGCACTATACTACACATGACATCTTCTCTATGTTGTACTGTATTGTATTAAACAATTCAAGCGTGTATGGTTTAATCAATAGTTAGTTAGTTACTTAGATATTTTATTTTAGATATATCATCATCGTCCCTAAAATCCCAGTTTAACCAGGGTTGGGATACGAATAGACTTTCTCCAATCCTCCCTATCCCACACCATATCCTCAGTCAAACCCCTATTTTTCATGTCCTTCTTAATTACTGCGTCCCAAGTCAATTGTAGTCTACCTCTCCCAAGCTTAACATCTAGTTCTTCCCTCCAAACTCTCTTTACTACATCCTCATCTGCCTTTCTCACACATATGCCCATACCATCTCAATCTCGACTGAGCCAACCTATCCCCGATCCCCTCAGCATTCAAATTCATCCTCACATATTCATTTTCCATTCTGTCCTTCCTAGTTCTTCCACACATTAGACACAACATTCTCATTTCTGCCACATGCAAACTATGCAAATGTTCCCTATTTAGTGCCCAACATTCCGAACCATACATCATTACTGGCCTTACCACAGAACTATAAAATTTGCCTTTCTGTCTTAGTGGGATTCTCCTATCACACAAAACTCCACTAGCAGCCCTCCACTTTGCCCATCCAGCCTGAATCCTGCTAGTAACCTCCTTTTCCAACTCCCCATTATCCTCTATTACAGATCCCAAATACATAAAATCTGTTACCTTCTTTAGGTCCACACCCTGATTTATTACTCTATCTCCGTTTATCATCTTACCCTTCCATCTACTCTCTAAATACTCCGTTTTTTCCTTATTCACCCTCAGTCCTTTACTTTCCAGTGCCTCTCTCGCGTTTTCCAACATCTCGCTTACTTTCTCCACAGTGTCTCCTACTATCACCAGATCATCTGCAAATAGCATGCACCATGGGGCCTCCTTAATAACTCCCTTAAGAAACTCATCCATATTCAATATAAACAAATATGGGCTTAGGTCTGATCCTTTATGTTCCCCGATCTTCACATCAAAACTCTCAGATTGCCCACTCTCTACTCTCACACTAGTCTTCACCCTGCTCTACATATCTTTGATTAACTCGACATACCTCCTGTTCACTTTCCTCTTCTTCAAAACTTCCCACTGCAGTTCTCTCCGAACCATATCATAGGCCTTTTCCAGATCCACAAATTTATTTTAGATATATACTAACACAAAATATAATAATCATATCCAATTATTCAATTAAGTTCCAGACAATGGCATACAACTGCATAGCAATTACATTAGTAGCAAAAAGGTCAAAATAGAGATGGTCGGTTTCATGAGGGTCCTTTCATGCATCATCAGGACATTTTCTGTGAAATATTAATGTCTGTCATAAACACATAAGCAAGTATTAAGTTTAACAGTCGTTTATTTATTTGTTGGTTGTAGAGTAAGAAGGTTGTGAGTGGAGGTTTGGATGTGCTGGAGACGATTGGAAAGAAAACTTTTGATATTCTGACAGAAGGAGATCACGGACTTAAAAAAGTAATTCATTCAACCCGTGATAAGCCGAACCTCTCTCATGTATGTAATGGTCTCATTCAACTGGTAATAAACATGACTAACCTCATGCATGTAATAGTCTCATTCAACTGGTAATAAGCATGACTAACCTCATGTATGTAATAGTCTCATTCAACTGGTAATAAACATGACTAACCTCATGTATGTAATAGTCTCATTCAACCGGTAATAAACATGACTAACCTCATGCATGTAATAGTCTCATTCAACCAGTAATAAACATGACTAACCTCATGTATGTAAAAGTCTCATTCAACTGGTAATAAACATGACTAACCTCATGTATGTACTAGTCTCATTCAACCAGTAATAGTAGTGTCATTCAACTGGTAATAAACATGACTAACCTTATGTATGTAATAGTCTCATTCTACCAGTAATAAACATGACTAACCTCATGCATGTAATAGTCTCATTCAACTGGTAATAAACATGACTAACCTCATGTATGTAATAGTCTCATTCAACTGTTAATAAACATGACTAACCTCATGCATGTAATAGTCTCATTCAACTGGTAATAAACATGACTGACCTCATGTATGTATTAGTCTCATTCAACTGTTAATAAACATGACTAACCTCATGTATGTAACGGCACACTGGGTCAGGAAGCACAGATACTTGGTTATGACCCATTTCTTCCTTCCTCTTCATGATTATTAGTAATCGTTGCCTTTTGATGGCGCAGCAATTGCAGCCGGCGCTGATTTAAGAATAACCTTCCATCACCCTGGGATTTTGCGTTCCTAAGCTTTTACCAACACTCGGTCTTCCTAGGTGGTCACCCACAAAGTACTAACCGAGGTCGATGCAGCTTAACTTCGACAATTGACGCGCAACTAAACCAAGTGCGCTAATCCCGCCGTCAATAGTTTATTCAACTGGTAATAAGCCTGACTAACTTCATGAATATAACATTTCTTTAAAATTAATAGTAAACGTCACCTCTCCCATGTAATTAAAAGTTTAAAACTCTTAATCTGCTGATGAATGGACAATTGGTTGATTCATGTATTTACTGCAGACACTGATGGAGGCTATGACTGATTGACTGTTCTATGTATTTACTGCAGACACTGATGGAGGCTATGACTGATTGACTGTTCTATGTATTTACTGCAGACACTGATAGAGGCTATGACTGATTGTTTTATGTATTTACTGCAGACACTGATAGAGGCTATGACTGATTGACTGTTCTATGTATTTACTGCAGACACTGATAGAGGCTATGACTGATTGACTGTTCTATGTATTTACTGCAGACACTGATAGAGGCTATGACTGATTGATAGTTTTATGTATTTACTGCAGACACTGGGAGAGGCTATGACTGATTGATTGTTTTATGTATTTACTGCAGACACGATAGAGGCTATGACTGATTGATTGTTTTATGTATTTGCTTCAGACACTGGGAGAGGCTATTTTGAGAGGCTATGTTAAGGAAAGTAAACAGGAGGTATATTTAGGTAATCAGAGATAAGCACATCAGAGTGAGGACTAGTGTGAGAGTGGAGAGTGGATACTCGGAGAGTTTTGAGTTGAATATTGGGGTACATCAAGGATCAGCCCTAAGTCCTTATTTATTTATTTTGATTATGGATGAGTTGCTTAAGGGAATTATTAAGGAGGCCCCATGGTGCATGCTATTTGCAGATGATTTGGAGATAGTAGGAGATACTGTGAAGCAAGTAAACGAGATGTTGGAAAACGTAAGAGAGGCATTGGAAAGTAAAGGACTGAGGGCGAATAAGCAGAAAGCGGAGCATTTGGAAAGTAGATGGAAGGGTGAGGGGATAAACAGAGATAGAGTATTATGTTGGGGGGTGGGTGGAGCTAAGGAAGGTAACGAACTTTAAGTACTTAGTATCTATGATAGAACAGGATGGGGTGTTGGAATGGAGGTTACTAATAGGATCCAGGCTGTGTGGGCAAAGTGGAGGGCAGCTGGTAGAGTGATGTGTGATAGGAGAATTTCACTAATACTGAAGGAAAATTCTATATTTCGGTGGTTTGGCCAGTAATAATGTAGTAAGGCCAATAATGAGGTGTTGGGCACTAAAGAGTGAACATATACAGATATGGTATGGGCAGAAATGAAAATGTTATGTCTAATTTGGCGGTAAGACTATGAAGTACCGAATGGAAAATCAATATGTGGGTATGAATTTGAATGTTTAGGGGATTACAGATAGGTTGGCTCGGTCGAGATTGAGATGGCTTATTGTTAGAAAGGCAGATGAGGATGTAGTAAAGAGCGTTTGGAGGGAAGAGCTGTATGTTAAGCTAGAGAGAGGTAGACCACAACTGACGTTGGATGGGTTATTAAGAGGGACATGAAATGTAGTGGATTGACTGATGATATGGCATGGAATAGAGAGTAATGCAGAAGGTCTATTCATATCCCGACCCTAGTTAAACTGATATTCAATGGAAGCAGATGATGATGATGACAGAGAGGCTATAATTAATTGCTTGACGTGTATTGGTTGCAGACACTGAGAGAGGATATAATTGATTAATTGACGAGTATTGATTGCAGACACTGAGGAGAGGATATAATTGATTGATTGAAGTGTATTGATTGCAGACACTGAGAGAGGCTAAGGTGGAGGCTGAGAGACGAGCCATGGAAGATAAAGCTTACATTGATGCTCGTAAAACAAACTTCGGCGCTCAGTTCGACGATCATCATGGTTTGTGTTTTGTGTAATTTGTTTTCTGTTAAAATTGTTCTATCTAACAGTGCACCGCCCATTAGCACGTCCATGGCATAGAGCTCCTCCACATATTTCTATCCTCTACTTTTCTTCAAATCAACATACGAATAAGATAGCTAATCATTCAGCATCTCAAATGTCGGTCTTCCTCTATCCTTCTTCCTTCAAATACTTTTTTAGTAAACCGTCCCCTTTCAGAACATTATCAACTTCATTCGATCATGTTTAGAAATTGTGCATTTGTCCCAACTCTGTTCTCACTTTTTCGTTTGAATTTTGTCAGTCCATTTGACCTTCTCCATTCTTCTCACAGCCACATTTCGAATGCTTCCAGTTTCCTGATCCTCCTTTCTTACTGACCATATTTCTCAACCGTACAGGAGCGTGGTCCACACTAAACTCTTTACAATCTTATCTGTGTTAATTTCTTCGAACCTTTTGTTAATAGTTCTTTACTCTTACTGAAGACCTTTCTTGCTTAGAGAATTCTACATTCTATTTAAGTTTTTTAAGTTTAAAATTTTATTTAACAAATATGTGCATACATGTAGTTCCGATGCGCTATTGAGCTTAAATTTGTATTACATTTCAGTACATTATGTCTAACAAGTGCAGATTTTAGACAAGGAAAGTTTTTACTTTTTAAACAGGTTTTTTGCTGGTTAAAACAATTTGTGAGAATTTTTAATCGCTAAAAATTGGTAAAATGTATTTTGCAAGAGTAATTAGAAGTAAACTGAATTAATGACCATTCTTTAGGCGATGTCACGTGATGTAAGACCCATTACTTCTATAGTCATATGTTCTTAGTTGATAGTGTCAGTAACATCAAGCATTCTCTTTAGATTTCTCTATGATACTAATAATAACAATTAGAGTGCTACTGTCGTCCATGACAACATCGAGCATTATTGAGACAAATCCAAGCTGGTGAGCAAAAATAAGACCACATTAAGGCTTCCAAAAAAAAGGACAAAATTTAAATTTTAAAAAATTATAGAAAACCATGGATCACCATGGAACACCATGGCCAAAATAACATTTTTTCAACAAAAATATTTTATATTAACTTGCTGCATGATGTCATGTAAATAATAACATTAACAAAGGAAGACCACATTAAGGCCTCCCACAGAAAAATGGACCAAAAATATAATTGTCAAAAAGTATAGCGGAATGTTAAAAATAGTCCAAAAATCTCATCTGAATCTCAATCTGTCTATGTGTTGCGTTTTGTCTGTACGTGATAGATATATCCTATAATATGCAGTCAGTTATCAAGTATCTAGACTGATCCAGTGTATCTCTGATGCAACCAATTGTCAGGTGAAGGTTTTGATTAAAATTGTTGATTAATTGATTGAATGATTGCTAAGGTTTGGTGCAGTTGGAGGCACTGGAGATGCTAAGCAGCAGTAGTGAGGGTAGATTGAAGAGGGTTGTGGAGATCTTGCCTGAGGAGAGCTCTCATCTCCTCACCTCTCAGCTCATTGACCTCAAGATGATCTTCAACACAGCTGCCTCCACCTGTGAGGACACTGAGCCAGGTCAACTGAGTGATAGTTACCACTTGATCTAATGTATCCTCTACAAGCCTATTTCCTGGTGGACAATTCACTGAGGAGTTAACGTTCGGTTCCGCACCTGAAGGCGATGTCATGGACGTGTGGACTTCGAGATCTAGAATATTGATTGATCATTATCTCAGGATCATACAAATAAATAAACAAACAAAAAATATTGAAAACACATCACAAGCTTGTGATGGAGTGCAAGCATAGAATGCACTGACTATTTGTATAATGTAATGTTGTAGTATTCAAGAGCCGATCAAGGAATTTTTTAATAGTGGGGGATTTTGTTTGCTCCTATGTAAAAATGTTAACATACAAATAGGGCTATGAACATAAAACAGTTAAGGTAAAGGGTAGTACCATGCTGTAGCAGTGGAGCCTCTCATGTATGATCGGCGAACCTAAGAGTGGAGCCTCAGGTAGTATCGTATCCCGCTTAGGCTTAGAGGCTGCAGCAATACAGAATGAAGAGAATTAATGCTGCATTGGTTGCGTGCGATGAATAAATCAGGAAATTATGACATTTAAGAAATTAGTAGGGATATGGCCTGTCCATTTACAGGCACTTGATCTATTCAACACATTTCTAGATCTAGTACATTATAAATGTGATGAGTTGCTAATGTCTAAATATGTTGAATCATGATGTAAGCAGATTTGGCGGATGATGAGAGTAAATTCATCAAAGATGTGACGACCTATCGAGGTCTGATGCCTCTCACACTCGACACCCACAAGCTCATAACTGTATGTATCACAAGAACACTTACAATTGTAAGTAGATTTAGTTCTCGTTTCCTTCCCTTGCGTGATGTCATGGATGTTTCTGTGGGCTCAGTTGATTCACCCACTGATCAAAGCGAAGTCTGGATTTGGTGAGAAGTGATTTGTAATAAGAATCTGAGCGACACTGTGTATCTGCAAACTAGTGCAATGTTTAGAGTGTGGACATTGCTATTTCTAAGCAATAAATATGGATCGGTATAGTCTACAAAAAAATGTAGCCTCGAATAGAAATTGCAGTCAAGTTGTTGCAATTAGTTGTGTGAAGGGTTAGGAGAAGAAAGTGGAGAGCAGGATGTTAGGGGCTGATAAAAACCACATGTGACCTGGGATGTGGCAGATATTAATCTTATTTGTGAGAGGCAAAGAAAAATACATGAGAAATTAGCTGAGAACACCTTTTTAAAGTTTATGGCTAATGTATTCAGTGTGGTAGTAGAGCACTTGCAGTTCATAATAATGATGTAACTGAAAATATAAATTCGGATGAGGTAGATAAATGTTAGGATAAAAACTATTTTAGACTAGTTTGATATGAATTAACTAAAATTTATAGTAAAAAAAACCTGAAACTTTGCTCGAGACTCAAAGAAAGTGTACATGCATAAACAAAGTTTATCTTCAGAAACTAAGACTAAGTTTAACCTCAGTTTCCTGCTCGATAGCTTGTCAGTGACGGGAGGACACTGGATTTGAACCCTGCACCTAATGATCCGCTGCTGAACAACTTGACAACAATTCACTGGCTCAGACCACAAGACACCGTCTCAGCCCGTATAATTACAATAATATTAATAATAATAGTTAATAATAATATTAATGAATAACAATACAAATTAACGCTAATTATAATAATACAAATATTAATAATACTTTTATCCTTTTTTATCGTTTAGTATCGTTTAGTATCGTTTAGCTGTTCATCACATGGTAACATTGTCAGCTTGATCATTGTAGACACATGGTAACAGTGTCAGCTTGATCATTGTAGACACATGGTAACAGTGTCAGCTTGATTGTTGTAGACACATGGTAACAGTGTCAGCTTGATTGTTGTAGACACATGGTAACAGTGTCAGCTTGATTGTTGTAGACACATGGTAACAGTGTCAGCTTGATTGTTGTAGTCACATGGTAACAGTGTCAGCTTGATTGTTGTAGACACATGATAACATTGTCAGCTTGATTGTTGTAGACACATGGTAACAGTGTCAGCTTGATTGTTGTAGACACATGATGACATTGTCAGCTTGATTGTTGTAGACACATGATAACATTGTCAGCTTGATTGTTGTAGACACATGGTCACAGTGTCAGCTTGATTGTTGTAGACACATGGTAACAGTGTCAGCTTGATTGTTGTAGTCACGTGGTAACAGTGTCAGCTTGATTGTTGTAGACACATGATAACATTGTCAGCTTGATTGTTGTAGACACATGGTAACAGTGTCAGCTTGATTGTTGTAGACACATGATGACATTGTCAGCTTGATTGTTGTAGACACATGATAACATTGTCAGCTTGATTGTTGTAGACACATGGTAACAGTGTCAGCTTGATTGTTGTAGAAACATGATAACATTGTCAGCTTGATTGTTGTAGACACCTGGTAATAGTGTCAGCTTGATTGTTGTAGACACATGATAACATTGTCAGCTGGTTGAATGAATTCAATGTTGTGCAGAGTTCTGATACTCCACATTCTGTGCGGGTTAGTTTTATATTAAATATTTTCATAGCTTGCTCTAAGCTAAGCTTTAGCAAGCATAAAATCTCTGGTATTAGGTAGATACCAGTTATTGGATTACAATTGCTAGATGATGCCGTATAACTTATCATTTTTAATTCTACATGCACAGTAGTTAATGGACGGCAGTTGACGGTAGATAACGTCTATTAGTTCACAGCTGATGTTAGATAACAGCTGTTAATTCACAGGATATGCTAGATAACAGCTGGTAGTTGACAGCTGACATTAGATAACATCTGTTAATGCACAGATGATGTAGGATAACAGCTGTTAGTTCAGAGCTGATATAATATGACGTCTATTAGTTCACAGCTGATGTTAGATGACATCTATTAGTTCACAGCTTATGCTAGATAAGAGTTACTAGTTAACAGCTTATGCTATATAACGGCCGTTCACAGCTGATGTTAAATAGCATTTACAGTTCACAGCTGATGCTAGATGAGAGCTACTAGTTCACAGCTTATGCTAGCTAATAGCTGCTTCTTCATAGCTTATGTTAGCTAATAGCTGCTAGTTCGCAACTTAGGCTAGCTAACGGCTGCTAGGTCACAGCTTATGCTAGCTAGTAGCTGCTAGTTCACAGTTGATGGTTGGCAATAAGTAATGGATTAATTTTTGAAAATAACAAATATTAAAGCTGAAGCTGGATTTAACGTTAGTTCTCAAGAACGATCGATGTAAAATCCATTCGACTGGGTTACGCACGTTTGGTATCTGCTTGCTTATATTTCTTTAATCGTCATAAACAGACAGGATCAATATACATCACACATACATTCACACACACATACACATTGGATCATATACCATCAAAATACATGATAAGAAAATTAAATAGAGTTCCTGTAAATTCCAGGACTATCATTATTAAATGCTGCTTAAATTAATACCCGCTTCTACCATAAGGCACTCTATTGTTCAAAACCATCGAACAATTTCTAGGCAATCTAAAATAGTTTCCCTCAGTACATGTTTATTTACAAAGTGCTTTAAAATTGTATTTCTACTGACGCTATTTAGGCTGTTACTAAAGAAACTAAACATAAGCTTAACTCTAATATGCTTAAAATCCATCTTATCCAACCCTATCATAATTGGCTTAACAGATTCCCATTTATGATAGTTAATTCATTGATTGATTGATTGATCGATAGATTGATCGATTGAATCGTTGAATCATTGACTGATTAATTCACTGATTGATGGATGTATTGATTGATAGGATGTTTATGGTAAGACGATAGAGAGCGTGGCGATGATGTCAGCGACAGTGATAGAGCACTACCACAGAGCCAGTCAGCTCGTGCTGCAGAGCCCGGCTCCTTCTGCTCTCTCCTCCCACACCATCGCTCGCTGTCTCTCCGAGTATGTCCCTCTCTCTGTATGTGTGTGGATATCTCTGTGTGCATGCCTTCTTACATGAGTGCGTGCTTGTGTGCGCAGGCAAGTGTACATATGTTATTGCTGTTTAAGAATAATCGCGTAATATCTTGTCTTGTCTGGTGAAGCCAGTGGCGATGTCGTTATGAAATCCGACTGCTGATCAGTATGTGCAGCTATGCCGTCGCTCAAATCACTTTGGTATGATGAGGGAAAAAACTATGTTGATTTCAGTTCCCATACTACAAACATACATTACACAGTAACATACGTATAATAAGTTCACTTGTTCACTTTTTGAAGTGGACTTATTTAAATTTAATTGCTCAAGGCGGTGCTCTTTTCCCGACCCTGGTTAAACTGGGATTTAAGGGAAGATGATGATGATTATGATTAGGTTATGCTCAATCGTGCGTATGATCTTAGATATGTGAAATTCTGCTTAGTAGCTCTCCGTCAGTCGTTGTGTATGCTGACTGGTTGTATCAGTTTGTATGTCTAGATCTGCTCTCAGTTGTACTGTGTGTACTGCTATTATTATGGTTTGTATACAGATATAATTGTATTGTTTGTACAGATATAATTTTTTGTTGATAAGCTTTTGTACTAGTATGTTAGCGTTGATATGTTTGCGTTCTAGTAAGTGTTAATCTCCTGTTATCCCTGTTGGTCGAGTATGTGCGTGATTAAAATCCTGGGCTCGCCCATCACCGACTTCGCTTTCGAGTGAGGAAACTGACGTTAACATTAGCTTTAGCTTTATTAGCTTTAATTTGTAACAAAGGTTTCACGTGTAATTATGTTTGCATGCTAGTATATGTTAACTGTAGTTATAATGAACTAAGTGTTCCTGTGCAGATAATGTTCCTATGCCGGTATTTTGGTGTACTATAGTATAGTGCATGTACTGGTATAATTGTGTATAATATGTTTATTTTGCAGAGAGTTAATGTTTAGAATAGAATAGATAATATGTTTATTTCTGCAAAGACATTAAATGCATGAGCAACACAAAATGCATCAACAGCAATTCCTATAGACCTTTTATAATAGGTAGTGGCAGCTGTGCTCAATTAGTAAACAAATCCGACTGAGGAGGGGGTTGTGTTTACATTCACGGCAGGCAGAGTTGAATATATATTCATCTATTAAATGATGTATTTCTTAATTTATTATCAGAATGACATTAAATAATTGTTAATAAGATTATATTTCAATTACTAATCAAATAAAGACAAAATAATGTCTCAGTTTATATGTAGTAAATGTCTAGATAGAATAATTAAACAGGATATCTAAAGTTTGTGGGATATTTTACATTGTAAATTGAAGCCGCTAAAACATATTCCACATTTGCCTCCTATTAAAGAGAAATGGTAAGGCTGATTTTTCAAAGGAAACAAGTTTTATAAAAGGTCTATTTCTGAAGCGAGAAAAATCGCTCGTCAGTGAAGATACAGAGTATCCTATCTAGCTTACCACCATGATAACCATAATACAACTTAACAAATCCTTTCGTCAAGATGGTAGCTTTTATATTGCTTAGAAAACTCAGTTATAGCTCTTGCATTCCGTATGTCAGGGGATAGTAGGTTCTAGTTAGTGGCACAGTTAAAAGCATAAGATTTGAAAAATTCATTGGTAGTTCATTTCTAAAATTTCATTTTCTTAAAATTCATTTCTTGCATATAAATACTTGTAGTGGAGAGTCTTGTATGATATAAACTATGTGAGTGATTATCCTGTAACCACGAATATAAACAGAATTTTTATGAATTTATCAGTGTCAATGCTAGTAGGAATATTTTCATTGATACAAGGGATATACTCCTAGTGGCACTTGACACTGATAAATTCATAAAAATTCTGTTTATATTCGTGGTTACAGGATTTTCTGCTGTCTTTTGCACGGTTTTTGTACAAAACCTTACAAAACCTTACAAAAGGCGTTTTCTTTGCTAGCTGTTTACTTCATAGTTTTGCTTCTGAGACTGTTAATACATTACACAATTAATCACTAAATTAGAGATAGTTGATGTTTACTGCTGATTCAGTTCATGTTGTCACTGAGAGATTATACTGAGGAGGACTTAATGTCTCTACTGATCAGTCTATTATGAGATGAATTTGTTTCAGTCTAACTGTGGCTATGTGCTGGGAGATCAGTCGACTTACCTCTCGATTTGTGTCCTCTCTCGTCTCCATATCGGTTTGATCTCTCTCTCACTCTCTCTCTCTCTCTCATCTCGTTCTGTCTTTAAACTCTTTATTTAAATAATTAAATATCTCTCCATTGTTAGATCACGATCTCTCTCCTTTTTACTATCCGCTTTCGTTTACAAACTGAAAATAACATACATACTGGCACACTGGGTCAGGAAGCACAGGTGCTTGTTTAAGACCCATTTGAAAACTTGATTGAGGTTGAGGAACCAATCCTTACTTTATGAACTGAAATTTCTGAAGTGAAAAATATTAAATTTAGAATACTGAATCACTCTCAACTGGACACTGTATTCTTCGACATTTGATAGAATTATTTCAAGAAAATAAAATTATGATATTGTAAATAAAAAACTGACAGTACTTAAACAAAAATTTACGAGATTTTAAAATAAAAAATTGTCTTTATTAGTGTCTACTAGCTAAGTTACGCTATTAATATTTAGTGGCTAAGTTAATGGTTATTGAAAATATTATTATTTCATTCTTGTGTTTATCAGTGTAATTGCACTTAACACTTTTATTAGCTTGAGTTCCACGCGGTTCTATTAATAAAATTCTAACTGCGAGTGATTTTAATTTTTGCAGGATTCAAAAACGGAAACAACTACTGAAATAATCGCGGACATTTACTTGGAGTCGGAGAACAGCTGTAGATACGTACGAGATGCTTTCCAGCTCTTGTTACCTGTTCTTCAGCTGTCTATAATCAGAGCTGATGCGACGTGCAAGGACCTGATTGAGCGCTGACATAATTATAACCGTCAAACAACTGATTATACATTCTGTACTGCTTTGATCCGAAGTCTCTCTCGTCATCCTTGACTCTTTGGAGGATGAAACTGACGTTAAATATGTGCTACTATTAATGGTAATGTTAATATTGTATATTTAATATTAGAATGCTCACATGCACTACCAAGATGTTATAATTGTACAACTTTTGAGTTATTAAGGATGTATATAAATACAGTCGATTAGCTGTGAATGAGTTACTGCCGGTGTGGTTTCTCCCCCGCTAATTCGTCCCGTTATAGTAATGTCGTTCAAGTAATATTGGATACACCCTTCACCATAATCACCGACGTAAACCGTGACTTAAATTCACCAGTTTAACTACTTCGTTTTTTGTTAAACTTGCTTTAGATGCTGTTTGCCCCGTGTTGTGTCCAGGTTATTTTAAAAATAGACCAACCGGTGACTACATACTGTCGTAGAAGGCGACTGAAGCACTAAGATCAAAACCAACGTCAGAAAGGGTATTCGGTTGGTGAGCGCCTAGGCTTCAGAAATTTGCTAAAAAGTTTTAAAGCGAATTGAGATTATAGGGGATTAACTGATGATATGGTATGAGGTAGAGAAGTGGAAAAGTTCTTTATACGTATCCAGACCCTATTTAAACTTTGATTAAAGGTAAGATGATGACGATGATGTTTTAGATGTTGTTTAATGAAACTGAGAACGTTGAATTACTGATTTATTTAAAATAAAAATTTAAATATTGTCATTATTGACCTTAAAACTGTCTTATATTAAATGTTAGATATAGTTAAGTTTTAGCTGTACTTAAATGTACTTTCTTAGTACTCATCACTGGTGAAAAGGAACTCATATGTCCTGTAAATGTATATATAATTATATATGTATATATATATTATATATACATATATATATATTATATATATTATATATATATATATATATATATATATATATATACATATATATATATAAATATATATTATATATAATATATATATATATATTATATATATATATAATATTGCATGCGATCTACACACTTGTAGCGCATGACAATGGAGCCTTCGTCTGATTGTTAAATTTAATCATCATTATCATCTTCTTCTTCATCATCTTTCCTTGAATCTCAGTTTTGCTATGATCGGCGAAATTTTGTATTTAGCTTTTTTAAGTTCTGTAGCAATTTCTGGATCTAAATTTGTTAATCTGGAGCCTAGGCTCTCACCTCAGCAACCCGTACACACCACAGATAAATTTAATCACGTTGAAGAAAAAGAAAATATTCTAAACTCTTCCATATCGGCGATTATAGTCAATCAGTATAAATAATGTGTAAAATGCGATGTTTATTGAGCGTGTGTGCAAAAGATATTGGGAACAGAGAACGCTCTATAGAGCGCATGTAGAGAGCGAAGTCAGCAAATTTCCTATTAAAATTTGCTGATGATCCATTTCATTTAGCGGAAAAAGAATTAATCAACATGGGAAAGTGAGCAAAGTAAACAATCTGCTGCTAAACAGAAGTAAATCTAAGGAAATTCCCAGTCACTTAGCCTTACGAGCCAGTCACTTAGCCTTACGAGCCGGTCACTTAGCCTTACGAGCCAGTCATTTAGCCTTACGAGCCAGTCACTTAGCCTTACGAGCCAGTCATTTAGCCTTACGAGCCAGTCATTTAGCCTTACGAGCCAGTCACTTAGCCTTACGAGCCAGTCATTTAGCCTTACGAGCCAGTTATTTAGCCTTACGAGCCAGTCACTTAGCCTTACGAGCCAGTCACTTAGTCTTACGAGCCTGTCACTTAGTGTATTCTTCTAGAAGGCGTTGAATGAGTCTAGATCTAAAACGACAAGGAGCCTCAATCCCCAATGTCCTGTAATTTTTATTTTTTCCCACATATCTAGTTTTTGCATCTTCATGCTCGAGCAGTTATTTTTAACTATTTGCGTACAAAGAGTCTATCCAATGTACTTCTTCAGAGAATGTCCCTAACTTCCACTCTCTCTTTACTGTCAACGAATTTACGACAATTTTCAATAGAGCCGCTCTAAATCGATGCAAACAGCTCTCACTGCTATATATAGATGTCGGTGTTTGGTGTGGCGGCCCGTTTTCGAGCAGTTCTGTCGCTCACAGATCTTATTTTCAGACTATATTCTCTTCTCATGCTCGCTGACGACCAGCACACGAGAGAACAGAGAATTCTCTGGAAAGCCACTCTGAATCTCTTCTGCAGGAACGGGTAGAGGAAGGGGTTGATGCTTGAGTTTAGCCAGAGAAGCCAAAATACGATATGAAAAGCGCTGTCAGGAACACAGAAGCTGCAGATAGGGTTGACGAACGAACAGATTTCAAAAGGCGCCCAGGTTACGAGAAAGACGACGATGAGAATGGAGAGTGATCGAGCACTTTTCTTGTCTCGTGATAGTAGCACTTGAGCCTTGAACGACCTGTGGTGACTGAGCTCATTGCTCGATGTTGTTCCTCGTGGCGGTGAGAGCAGATTGACTGATCGACGTCTGATATTAAGATATATAAGAATGTTAATGCAGGCAACGGTTAGAAATGGTAGGACAAATTCAACGAAAGAACTGACGATCAGATATGTCGCATGATCGTAAAAATCAACCAGACATTTTCCATCAGGTACTCGAGGTCTTCCAGTCAGCTGAGTCCAGAAGAGCACTGTGGGTCCATACCAGAGAGCCCCTGCAGCCCAGGGCACGAGCATGAGCAGCACGACTCGTCTGCTCTGCAGCGCCAGTCTGTACGTGATGGGTCGAGTCACGCAGAAGTATCTGTCGAGGCTGATGAGAGCCATGTTCCAGGCACTGGCCAGAGGCACTACGTAGTCCAGGAATAGGAACGTGAGGCACCCAGCTCGACCGAGAAGCCAGCAGCCCTGCAGCAGGTAGGGAGCGTAGATGACTATGAGGAACCCGACTGTCAGGTCAGAGAAAGCGAGGTTAAGAATGAAGTAGTTGCCGAATAATCTCAGTTTCTTGTCAGTGAAGAAAGCGACTATTACAAGGATATTGCCTAGTGTTGTAGTTATGGCAATCACAGCGATTAACAGAGAAAGAATGAGCACTACTAGAACTCTGTGTTCTAAACCGCTGTCACAAATAGATACAGTGTAGTTACGCGTTGATTCCGTCTCATTGTGCGTCCATACGGTTAGATTATAGAAGTTAGCTTCTTGTTCCCAGATACTGAACCAGTCTATTGAGAGATTTTGAGATGTGAATTCATTCATGTCTGATTTATTGCCAGACTTGAAAAGTGGCTTAAATTGATTAGAACTTGAAGTGCAACTCTCGGACATTTTGTTGTCCGTCATTGAGTAATTACCATTGAGTTGAGCTAACTGATCTCGTCTAGTTTGAATAAGTCTTCTGAGACACAATTTCTGTTTTCACCCTACAAAAGAAATACAATTACTACAGAAACATAGATACGATTAAAGTTCAATGGTGGCACAAAAATTACGCACCGGCGTAGAACTAATGTCATTGCAACTTTAGTTTGTACTAACTGTCTATTGGGCCCACCATACAGGCATACTGTTTAATTACATTGTTACGGTACTACTGTCTCTCTTAGTGCACTGCCTACTGGCAGGTCCACGGTATATTCCACTCTTCTCTGTCTTCCGCCTTCCTCTTCATTTTCACATATGAGTGGGTCTTTAAATCATCTGACATACCTAATCTCTGCCTGCTCCTGCATCGTTTTCCTTCCATTCTACCTTCTATGACCTCTTTTAATAGACCTTCCCCCCTTAGAATGTGTCCAACTCTACTTCCTATTTCTTAATACATTTATCAACTGTCTATTTGTGCCAACTCTCTCCAGAACTTCCTCAATTGTAACCTCTTGAGTCCAGCTAATCCTCTCCATTCTTCTCCAAATCCACATTTCCAATGCCTCCAGTTTCCTAATATCTTCCTTCCTTAAGGTCCATGTTTCACATCCATACAATAGCGTGGTCCAAACCAAAGTTTTCAGTACTACTGTAGCCTACATTAAACACTAGTTCTTAAGTTTATGATTTAGATATTGAAATATTCACTGCTGACGAAATCAGCCTCACTAACTCTTAACATCCAGCGTTACTGTTGGTTAGTAGATAGTCAGTTATTATGCAGATGCATCGGTGCTTAGTAATTCCTTTTCTGGATGTTTTACGAAAGGTTCGATTTGCGTGGCAGGGGCTGGTCGGAAAACCAATTAGCTCCCAGTTAGGCTGAAAAAAACACCTGGTGATTGACTTATGTACCACACTTTAGATGTTTGGTGATCGTATTATGTATATATATATATATATATATATATATATATATATATATATATATATATATATATATATATATATAATACATTGTATTAAATATACAATAGAACGTTATAAAATAGAACTTTGATATAAAGTGTAAGGCTGACATTTAGTTCAATATGAATTAACCCAAACAATGAAATAAATATTCCTAACTAAAGACTCAAAAATCGTCTTCAAAAATTGTAGCAGTTTTTTCATCGCTGCTCTATCTAAATTCCCTGCGGAGCTTATGGACTTATATTTTCTTATTTTTAGCTTACATAGTCGATGATGAGCAAGCATTGAGATGATTTTATACCTAGAAGAAAATCCTCACTCGATTAAATCCCTCAGGCCTCGTTACACGATATTGATCATTATGATCAATGACTTCAGTGGAGACGTCTCGTGGCCTGTCCAGACGTTAGGCCGCTTCCTCAGGTTATTACACCTGAAGAAAAAGAAAAAGAAAACTTAAATTAAAAACATTGGTTGTCGTTCAATTATATTAAGGCCAATGTGTCTAGGTGTTTTCTAGTTTAGGCAAAGTCATCCTGATTATCTTTTTACGGTTGGTCGTGGGTAATATAACCTTTGAGGTCAGTGGAAACTCGTACTTTTCTTAACCTAGCCGTCATGATGATGTTAATTACTTTAAGATAATTAAACTTTAACCACTGTTTACCAGGGGCGGATCCATAAATTTTTTGGGGGGGCCAAAAACCTTTTCCAGGACCATTTTTAAATCACGCAACCGTTTTGTTAGCTTTTGAGAGACTGAAACGATTGACAATGATCGTCACCCCCTGGGACCTTAACTGACCACTGCTGGACGTCATCTTAAATTCCCTTTCGTTAATATATGACACAATGTTTATGATTAAAAAATGTCAAGATTTCTGGGGGCCATGGCACCCATGAATCCGCCGCTGCTGTTTACTCTCTTAAAGTAGCTAAACTAAATTATCAGTTGAAGAGCGTTTTTACTCATGTGTCAGGGTTACTGAAGAACAGACCAACCGTGGACTGCACGTATCACAAAGGTGACAAAGCACCCAAATCACACTCAGAAAAGGCATTCGGTTGGTGAGCGCCTAGGCACCAGAAATTACTACCAAATTTTGTAATCCGACCCGAGTTAAACTGTGTTTCAATGGAAGAAGAAAAAAGATTATGATGATGATATATGGACCGATATACATATCGGTTAGTTCCTTTCGTATATCGTATATATTTCGTATTTAAGGTCTTGTAACTCATTTCACCAGTTAAGAGACGGTGTTAAATCCTCGCATTAGGTCTTAATCTGTAGTTTCTTGATCCTTTGTACCAGTCTTAAAATTTAACTCATTAGCATTTTGCTACTAAATAAATAGCGATGAGAAAATTGTTGAGAGATAATAAGTTGTGTGGTGAGTAAATCAAGGCAGGCTAAGTGTTCGTGACAGCAGAGTTAACACGATACACCCTGTAATCACACAGATAATGAGCATAGAGAGAGATTTGAGCTCAGAACCGGTCAGGTAACCCCTCAAGACTGTATCCAATATCTTATAACGATTCTATTTCGCTCCTAAATACGAGCGAAAATGAGATTTATAAAATGTACAATGTTAACTTCTGCTTAAACTTGAGTAATTCCATGAAGAGCATGTGAAGTGTAAGACGAGACGGGGCTTGTTGTTATGCAACTTGAAGATGTTGCAAACTCGAATTAATGAAGTAGAAAATTGCGGTGCAAACATGCAAGACATTGAAGGCGTAGCTATTCCAAGATTAAATTTATAGAAAATAAAACATACTTGAATACAATTCTTTATTCTACGCTTGCATATGAATCTAAAACTGAAAACATTCATATTTCCATTTCAAATATCTGAAACTAATATCAAGAGCAATTTATACGCGTAATTATATCCTCGTTAGCGCAGTATTGGAACTTGATATTCAACTTGTAATATTTCGTGTAAATTATAATGTTTGCAGCAATCAGTTCCATTGGTCAGTTTCTTGTTTAGACCACAGTGTAAATCAAAATGCAAATTATGCAACATAACAATTCTGCCTCATGTAGGGCAAGAGATATTCTGGCTACTACACAACGAATTAACCCGGATTACAGCGTGCAAATGTAGATCTTCATACTTACAATCTTAACACGAATTAAATTCGTATGTGCGAATTTAAATTGGGGTTATCAGATACATAAATTCTCCGTAGCAAGTTTATTTGATTTTAAATGTTTGCATTCGTACAGTTAAAGATATATAGTGCATTAAATAGAATTAACCTTAAAAACTAATTAAATAGTTTTCCTATAGTCAATTTGAGAAAACAATTGTAAAGTTAAATATTAAATTGAAAATATCGTTTAACCAACTCTGTGGTTTTAACAGCAACAAAAAGAAGTTGTTGCTGCTTGGCAAACAAAACAATTTCTAAATTTAAAACAACAAAATAGGAAAATTAAAGTAGGCCTACTCCATCAATCATGTATTATTTCCACAAAATCAATCAGTCAATAATAAATAAAAATTTGACGTCTGGTTCCTCGCCATAAGGAAATGTCAGGGACGTCTCAAGCAGACTCTGCATCTATAGACGTCAAAACACCAAAGGATGACGACTGAGTATACAAAGATCGAAGAGAGAGTGGGATAAAAACTGTGCAAGTCCATTATCCGAGGTAAAATTGTCAGATTATTTACATAGAGTGAAAAGAGATGGGGATTAGCTTGCCCGTGAAAAGCTAACACAATTAAAAGATCGAAGTTTTTATGGTAGAGAATTCCATAATGTAGGAGCAGAAAACACGAAGGAAGAGCTGACAATGGCAGATCTCAAGTACAGTATAGTAAAGAGACGAAGAGTACGAGAGAGATAATATATTAATAAATGGTCAGCTAGAGAGATTTAAAATTATGTTTACCATAATTTTATTCTTTGACAGTTACGGAAGCTATCATGAATTTTATACGTTTAGAGATCGAAATCCAGTGTAGTTTCTTAAGAAGAGAAGAAGTGTATGATTTCAATTTTTAACAGCATTCATGTACAACACGAACAAGATCGTTTTTCATAACAACCTTACTGCTTGGCCAGAAGCAGGAAGCATGTTTCGACTTGGTTCTTTTAAATCTCTCCGGCACTCCGCTGCCTTCGACACAATTACTATACCACAATTGCTATGGTATTGTAACAAACAGAATAAAGCCCGGTTTTAGCATTTCTGATTCTACGTTTTCTCTAACCTCCTCATGTATCTCACACCCCACAAAGATTTGCTTATTATTTTATTGGTAAAGATCGCTCTGCTGAACTACTGCTCCTACGTGATTTCTCAAGGGTCTGTGTTAGATTCAGCATTTGCTCTTTTCTTTATAGAATACTCCACTTCGCTACCTGTTTGATGATGTCTCCATAAATCTTCACTTCTATGCAGACGACACACAACTATATATTTGATTTTTTTACTATGATTACAACCAGAAACTAATTTGACTCTCTTCCATGCTAGACGAGGTTTATTACTCGTTTTGTGTAAATCGCTAGCTGCGAATCCATCAAAACATAATATATCTTAATAGGCGTCAGTCTGCAAAGAAGTGAAATTATTAATGGCTTGCTCATTTTCAGAATTCTTTCACTTTATCGGTATGCCAAAAACTTTGCAGTCATATTAAATGAAAATCTTGACTTAAAATCTCATTTCTCTTCCTTCTGTCGTTCTTCCTACTTTCGTCGCTAGATTATGCAAATGGCATCCATCCCTTACTAGAAATTCTGCCCCAATCCTTACAAATTCCATAGTACGTTCTAAGCTTTAATACGTTCGTTCGTACGTTCTATACTTTAATTCATTATTATGTGAGTTTCCTTTTCTACTCTCAACCGTTTGAAGAAGGTCCAAATTCTCTCGCAAGAGTGTTGTGTTCAAATCCTCTAGATTTAAATCTCACTCTCTCTCTCTCTCTCTACCTACTTCACAATCTGCATTGGCTCACCCTGCATCAGCGAATCATCATAATCGTCATCATCTTCCATTAAATCCCAGTTTAACCAGGATACGAATAGACTTTAATTTGAGTTTGTCCATTCGTTTTAGTCTTTGTAGCAATTTCTTGAGCCAAGGCGTTCACCAACCAAATGCCCTTTCTATGTTGGGTTGGATCTAGTTTTTGTGTCGCCTTATACGACACGTGCATATTAACACGGTTGGTCTATTCTTCAAACAACCCGGACACAACAAGGGGAACTCAGACACAACGCGGACACAACCCTGAATCAGTGAATAAAGTATAAAATGGCTCTGTTAACTTTCAAAACTCTGTCATTTGGCCAACTTTCTTTTCAAAATTTCTTCTTCCTTATCGTCTCTTACCTGTTCTTCGTCTCATTGAAGCTAATTTTATCTCTGTTACAATTTATCACACCGTTGGGCAGACGTTCCAAACAAACATCTGTGCTTCTTGACCCAGTGTGCTCTTATGTAGTTCCTCAATTTAAATTATAATCACTTTAAAATAATCACTGATTTAAAGCTCTTCTATTAATAATCACTTATTTAGAGCTCTTCTAAATTACAACAGACCTTAAAGCAATTGTAACTTACAACAGTTCAAAGAGATCGCAATTAGATTGAATAATTGAAAAATATATTTTGATTACTTATATTGCAGAATTACTTAATGTAGGAACTTAGCAATAAAAGCCTAAATGTGACACTTTATATTAAGAAATGTACTTACGGTTTTCTCCTTAAATATTGCACGTCATGCATTTTATTAAACAAAAGAATGGGGGCACCTGGGGCACTTGTGCCCCATTTCCACCCATAAATAAAACAAGAAATAAAATTGCTGGGCACGTGGCCGAGCATTGAATATGTATATGGCGCCGGCGTCTGTGCTTTCATATCTTAGAGAGAGAGATAGAGAGAGAGAGAGAGAGAGAGAGAGAGAGAGAGAGAGAGAGAGAGAGTGAGAGAGAGACTGAGAAAAGAAAGAGTGTAAGAGGAGTTAGAAGGAGTAAATAAGGAGGAGGTGGAAAATGAGAGAGAGTAGGAAGTTATTAGGGTATTTCTATTAAGAGCATTAGAGTAGGAAGTTATTCTGGTATTCTCATGGTATTGTACTTATTTATTTCTGTTAACTGAGAGTTAACTTTCGTTAAGAAAAGACAAAAGAAGTCTACCCTTCAGAATTTACCGATTTAGTGTTCATTACTCCAGTACAATTGCTCGTGTGTATAATTGCTACAAAGTATAATTGCTCAAAGAAATATTGGCATAACGATCGTTGTAAAAGAAATGCCTAAGGCAATAACCGTGGCAGCAAGGGCTTCTTGTGTAGCGGATCTTGCGCTGTAATACAAAGCTAAATGTGAAAGTCACAACCCTCAATTCACTGAAAGCAATGAGAAGTCTGACGGCGAAGTTGATAAAGAATGTTATACCTTATTCTACACGCCAGATTTTATTTGTTTATAGCTAAAACTAAGTTTTTAAATTTCTTTGAAGTAGATTTCGTATATACATGTATACATGCTTGTATATATGTATATACAGTACATAGATTTCGTATTTATATATAGAGTCTGGTAGATATTTGGCAAGACATGCAGCACTCAATTGCTAACGCAACATATGAGTGGCGCAGCGTCTAGCTTGTATTCGCGCAGAGGAGGATATTTTTTGGATTTGATTTGACAATTGACAGTATCTGTATACTGTATCTGGTTTGTTTCTTATGTTTTGTTGTTAGTTAAGTCAGGGATTTGCTAACATTCTGTAGCGATTGACTTAAATGAATATGTTCAGTAGTGCATTACCATATTCGGTTAATAACTTAGCAATTTACAAATAACTTACTTCTGCTCGAGGAATAACTTTTATTGATTTCTCAAATTCTCATGTAACATAACTAGTGTGATATGCGTCTTGAACTGTATGTATTACAGAAATAGCGATAAATGTGTGCCATTGTATCTCGCAAAGCGTCCTCTCGCATCACACAATACACAGGCTAATCGAATGTCACCTCTCTAGCCTAGACTTCAAGCACACACCCTTCCATGACATGAGTGTCTTTTGAAGACTGATAAATACGAGGTTATTATCCGTTTTATGCTCAAGATGAATCGAGGACTTACATCAGTGGAATAAGCGTCCACGTCTTCAGTAGGCGGGTTGTCAAGGACAGAGATATGCCGCCCGTATGACTGCTTCATAATCTCGCAGTACGAAAATACACATTACACCGATAGATTTGAGACCTACCTTTCTGTCACGTAGATTCTTGTTTATTTGTGTGTTAACGATGATTTAGTGAAGATTTATCTTCCGGTTCTTTATCGGGCGGCGATGTAAGGTACATATCAAGAGGAATATAGAACTTCAAGCAGTCCCAAACTAACTTTGAAGACATTTTGTAAGTGCACGGATTGAAGAGAACGAGATAAGTACATGTAACTTTACTCGATAGCGAGTTATGAGAGCGTTAAGGTCAGATAAGAGAAAGGTCTGTAACTAAAAATAGGAGTTATACTAAACTATTCTTTTAAATAAAAAAGTAGTTAAGCTTAACTGTTTTATTAACTAAATAAGTAGTTAAACTAACTATTTTTTTAACTAAAAAGGTAGTTAAACTAAGTTATTTGCAGTGATGGGCACTAAAGTATTTTCAAAATAGAAAGTATTTTCAAAATAGAAAGTATTTTCAAAATAGAAAGTATTTTCAAAATAGAAAGTATTTTGAAAATAGAAAGTATTTTGAAAATAGAAAGTATTTTCAAAATAGAAAGTATTTTCAAAATAGAAAGTATTTTCAAAATAGAATATAGGCCTACTATTTTATTTTCTATTTTCAAAATACTTTTGCAAAGTATTTTGACAAGTATTTTGAGAATACTTTTAAAAAGTATTTTGAAGTATTTTCAAAATACTTTTCAAAATACTTTTATTTTTTGTTAGAAATTTAGTCTACTTAAAATTTCTAATATATATATTAAAATTAAATTAAGTTCATCTTAATTAATCTTACATAATGTTACTTAATTTTTAATTAATTACTATCCTAATTAAATTAAATTTTTAAAGGAACGTCCGGCTTCTATGTTAGTTTGATATAAATGTATGATCTGTTGATCAAACTATTAATAATGGCATAATTGGTTTTTCTTTAGGTAAGAGCGATGACTTCAAAGTAAATGTATGAATTTTATAATACTAAATTATGAAAGGTGGTCTTCAATTTTAATATTTGGAAATTTTAACAAAATTTTGACTTTTGAAAATATGCTATTTTAAAATGTTTATATTTTAACCAACCATTTGCATGTTATATTGTCATTTGTGCACGTCATTGCATTGACAATCTCTTTAAAAAGTATTTTAGAAAAGTATTTTCAAAATACTATTTGATTTTCTATTTTCAAAATACTTTTGAAAATATTTTATTTTAGTATTTTCAAAGTACTTTTAAAAAAGTATTTCAAAATTTTTTGCAAAATGCTTTTGAAAAGTATTTTGCCCATCACTGGCTATTGGTAACTGACAAAATAGTGAAATAACTATTTTTAAGTAAAAAGTAAAAGTTATACTTCACTTTCTTATTTACCATATCATTAAGACACAATTGCATCAGAAGTAATAAAGTATTACATAAAAATAAAAAATTTTCATAGCCATAATTGCTAAGATATTATATTCAAATTTTTACTATCAATATATTATTAAAATCTTACAATCAAATGCAGCAGTTACAAGACAAGGTCGTGTCAAGGACCCGGATTATTGGCAAATATCAGACACAGATTTTTATTTCGAAATTGCTTCCTGTAAAATTCCATTGACTCATTATTAATCAAGTCCATGATATCATACTTTGATGAAGAGACGGCGTAAAACTTTTATTATCATTACTATTGTACTAGTTAATATTAAAGTGTATATTTTTTAGAAGTCGGAAAATATTCCTTGAATGTACTCAATACTACTAAACTTAAATGCAGTAAGCTCAGTTGGTATTACATTAGAATAAACAATTTTCAGTATAGTTTTTAACTAATTTGCTACTATGACCAACAACTGTTTCACATAGCATTCTTACTGTAACGGACTTGCCATTCAGAAGCATCTATAAATAGATTAGATTAAAGATTACTTTCACATATGAATTTTTGCATCGAATTAATTAATGTAAACAAATTTAACTTCCTGGAAAATATGTAACTATTAAAATCTTCTAGCTAAAAAGTAGTTTTTACTTTTTAGTTAACTTTAAAAAAAGTTAAACTTTTGCTTTAACTAAAAGAAGTAATTAATTAGTTACTGGTAGCAATTTAACTATTGCCCCTCACTATGGTCTTTGTGATGAGATCACCGTGCAAATCTATCCTCATCATTGACGTTGTAGTAGAAGTATATTTGAATGTCTTCATAGCGTAGGGGTAACATCATGAAGTTTTAAATGACAGATCCGGGAGTGATTTGAACCCTCGTGGGTTCGAATCCCGGCCGCGCCGATCTGAGAAATAAATCTCGGACATTCACTGGATTGGCTATTCGGAAAATGGACTAATTTGCCTAACGCTTTAAACATGTGGTGTTAAAAAGTGATAGAAATCTACATAGTCGATCATTTCACTATAATGCGTGTTTACTTGTAGTGCGTGTTTACTTTTTAATTTACTTTTTATAGGAATATGTAGACCTTAAAATGCTCTCTATTTAATGACACAATCGAGAGAAAGAGAGAGATAGAGATAGAGAGAGAGAGAGAGAGAGAGAGAGAGTGAGAGGTTGATGACTTTGTCTGTCGATGTAACAAAGTTGGTTAAACTGAGTTAAGAGAGTTGAGTTTCATCATCATCATGTCAATCTAGTTCTTGTCACTTCGAGAAATCTGATATCTTGTGACAATCTTGTGTTGATTTTAAGGGAGCAGAATTTCTATCTAGTTATGTTGATACAACTGCACTCTTGTTTAGATGTTTCCTATGATAATATGCAGCCGAAAACTGATGTCATGAAATACTAAATTCAGTTGAAACTGCCATTGAATTAAATTTCCAGAATAAATATAATCCTGAATGCAGGATGCGCGATATTGGTTTAATGTACAGTATAAAACACTTTATTAGCTATTTAGGCTAGCTATTTGGGCAGCTGGTTTTACCACCAGTTTAAAAGATGAATATGGGACACTCTATGTTACATAATAGAGTTTGTGTGTAAACAATGCTTATCAGCAACATTCAGTGAATTTGGAGATTGATTTTGGGGTTCATTACGTTGAAAAAATATAATTTTTTATCAGAAATGTGAATTATAAAATAAGTAGATTTGAACTGCCTCTCCTGTTCATTCTAGTTGTGGAGCAGTTTTCATACCGATTGCCTGATAATCATGGAATTGGTTAAATTTTGTGCTAATATCTGCTAAATACTAAAATTGGAGCCCTTTATTTGTATAGTGAAATATTTTTATAATTATAACTTGAAGATATGTTGTATTCTGTATAGTACGTTTAAATTATTTGTTTTATATACATGTATGGAAGTTGTTTTCGTGGATGGTTAACCGTTTTTATTGCAGCAAAGCCTCAAGTCAGTGAAGCCAGCTGTTTGCAGGTTTAAGGCGATGATCGGACACAAGGTTGTCCAGCTGCTTAAAAGAATTGCTGAAGCAGACTGCATTAAATCTTAGCAGTCATCGATAGCCTTTTACAAAGAACAGACTAGTGGTCTCTCGATTACCACCGGTTTGTGTATTAGTATTATCATCGTCATCATCATAATTATCAGCATTATCGTCATCGTGGAAAATATATTTTATATATAATTAACTATAGATGCAAAGATGTTAATATCTTTAATATCATTAATGATATAATAATAATTATAATAATATTAATGATATTATTGTTAATATCATTAATGGCATTAACAATAAATAATCTAATGTAGCTTACTTTATATTAAAAGCTGTGCACGTACTCGGTGGAATGAATTTCGGATTTGGCGTATTAATAGATGCAGACAGAAGCAGGAAACAGTTGTGTATTCAATAAGACAGACATTACAAGATTACAAAGCGTTTAATGCTACGTTTCCGATGAACAGCGAACATAATACAGGAATTCACATAAATTAATTATGAATTTTCCCCGATTAATAATAATAAATGATCTCAAACAGAACTGCATACTGCAGATAATAAGATTCTATTAGCTCACTACTGACAATATCCCGTATATTGTATCGGTCCAGTAACTCCTGATGCTTCATCTCTTTGGGGGATTTCAAAATGACAAATCACAGGCACACATTCCTAAACGGCGTATAATATCATTGCGTCCTCATCCGAGGAACGTCTCGAGCTAAACACACAATTACACAAAGTTCTATATCACCTGAAATACAACCAAAAGCCTAGAACGCAGAAAAAAGCGTTTAGTTTAGTTCTTAAGTTAAGAGCGATCGCTGACTATTCACTATAGGCCTAATTCATTTTATTATAAATTTGTTCTATCACAAAATATGTGCTCACACCTATTTCTAATTGTCCTAATGTTCCTTGTTGCGTTGTATCTAGTGACACGCATCATAGTACCTATAGTGCTTATACCATTTAGTGCGTAGTATCACGTAGAACTTAGCACCACGTAGTACTTAGTACCACGTAGTACTTAGTACCACGTAGTACTTAGTACCACGTAGTACTTAGTACCACGTAGTACTTAGTACCACGTAGTACTTAGCACCACGTAGTACTTAGCACCACGTAGTACTTAGCACCACGTAGAACTTAGTATCACGTAGTACTTAGTATCACGTAGTACTTAGTGCCATGCTAATTCTTAGTATGCATAGCATGTATACTAAGTGCATGTGCTAGTGCTTAGCACCAGCGTAAAAATTGTTTAACGCTATCATCGGTAAAAAAACAGCATGAATTGCACAGGTTTCTTCGGCCGATTAACGACAATGTAAACTCTAAGCATATGGAAAGGGCTCATCCTTTCTCTTTACCATCTAAACCCTTACCTTTGATGGATAAATACTTTAGAATTACATGCAGAATGCTATATAAAGACTCCTATCAAATTTGTTTTTTGCAATGTCTACATGTGTTTATTGCTTTCTATGTTGCTATTTGTATGTGCGTAAGTTTTCTGCTGTATGTCAGATTTCATGTAATAAACGAATACATGTATACGAGGGTAGATCAATAGGCCCTAAGTAGTGAGAAGAGCATGAGGAATAATTGTCCTCCGCAAAATTAATATCACTGCTGACTAGCTTACTTCTTACGGTAAGTTTTTAAAGAAGAGTCAAGTGGGTGAAGCCACTGTAGTTATTAGAAAACCAATCTAAAGATGTCTGATCAGCTATAATTGTAAACATAGGAGAAAACGAAAAGCGTGCCGTTATTAAATATTTACATTTAACCCAAACTGACATTTATTGCAGTGGACATGAAGGGAATTTTAGGGGGCAAGTCCCCTTCACTGACTATAATCTATCTGTGGAGAGCTGAATTCTCGCGTGGTAGGCAATCGACCGAAGACAAGTACCGTTCAGGGCGCCCTGTCGAGACCTGTACTGAAGAATATACTCAATGTGTTCAGGATATGATAAAAACAGATCGACGATTAAGCTTCAGATACGTAGTCAATAGTCTTATGTTGTCATATGGCAAAACTCATCTTATTATTACTGACGTTTTGGGTAACAATAAGGTGTGTACTAGGTGGCTGCCACGAATGTTGACACCTGAAATCAAGCAAGTCCTACTAACAACTTCTCTTTACAATCTCGATCTGTACAGAGCAGACCAGGCAAAGTTACTTCGCAGATATGATACCATTAATGACACCTGGACTCACCATTTTGATCCGGAGACAAAACTGCAGAGTAAAGAGTAGAAACACGTCACTTCACCGACACCAGTCAAAATAAGCAAGATTGCGTCAGCAGGTAAAGTTATGGCATCCGTATTTTTGGGACAGTGAAAGTATTCCGATGATTGACTTATTAGAGCGAAGAAAGACTATCACAGTGTCTACTATGAAGAGTTAATAGGTAAACATCGTGCCGTTGTAAAGGAAAAGGACAAGGAATGTTGCTTCAAGTTCTGCTTCATCAGGACAATGCTCTGCTCACACCTCCCCTGTTGCAAAGGTAGCTATTGACGAGTTGGCTTCGAATTGCTACCACACCCGCCATATTCGCCAGATTTTGCCCAATCTGACTTCCATTTGTTTCGATTTCTAAAGGAATTCCTTCGTGAACAGAACAGAAATTTGACAGCGACGAAAATGTCATCCATGATCCATGCCATAGATGACTGATTTGAGGGGCTTCATTCTTCCTGGACAGTGTAAAAGCACTTGAACGTTGCTGGGAAAAATGGGTTGAACTTTGAGGAGATTATATTGAAAAACTTTGAAACAATTTTATTCAGATTTATCGTTTTATCTGCTTTTCTCTTTACTTATCGATCAACCCCCCGTACTTAGTACCGCGTAGTGCTTAGTATCACCTAGTGCTTAGTATCACCTAGTGCTTAGTATCACATAGTGCTTAATATCACCTAGTGCATAGTATCACATAGTGCTTATTATCACCTAGTACTTAGTATCACATAGTGCGTAGTATCACATAGTGATTAATATCACATAGTACTTAGTATCACATAGTGCTTAATATCACCTAGTACTTACCATCACGTAGTGTTTAGTATCACCTAGTGCATAGTATTACCTAGTGCATAGTATCACATAGTGCTTAGTATCACACAGTGCTTAGTATCACGTAGTGTTTAGTATCACCTAGTGCTTAGTATCAAGTATAGTTCTTAATATTACGTAGTGATTAGTATCATGCAGTACTTAGATCACCTAGTGCGTTACTATCACCTAGTACTTAGTTTCACCTAATGCTTAATATCAAGTATAGTACTTATTGCACTTGTGATTAGTACTGCGCAGTACTTAGTATCAAGTAGTAGTAATTATACTGTTGTATTGTGTCGGACACGACTCTATCGTAACTGTCTTATCCAATTATCGTTTCTAAATTATAGCTTTTCATTGACGGCTGCATTTTTTAAAACAAAATTGAAGAATAAGCTAGAAGAGGAAGATTGTAATTGAGTTCAGTGCTTATCATAGCTGGAATCAGAATCAGTGCTGATTTCTCGCCAGCACTGATAAATTCTTCGATAGATTGATGTCTTTAGTGACAAAGCCAAAGACTCAGTTTGATCTAACAGTTAAATCCTCATCCCCAACACACCACAAAGGCACCATACATTATTTTACAGGGAAGACCTTACGAAACATTTCTTGTACTATGCCGTTTATTGTAATTCAAAACACACTGAATAAAAAGATTTCTTTTGGTTTCAAACATGATAGACGCCTGAGATGCCATTTCCTTGCGTAAGTACTGTTTTGTATTTATTTTCTTCTTACAAAAATCAGTGTAGTTCATTGCAGTAGCGAAATTTTTGAATAGCCTTCCAACACCTTGCGGCTTTTATTCAAACCTGTTAGCACTCGATCTTCTAAGGCCCATTCACGTTGTACCGGGCTCGACGTTAACTAACTTTGTTTATTCGAAGCGTTCGTTAAGCAAAGTACGCTAATCCCCGCCTCTAAGTTGGGTTTTTCTTTGATTTACAGACTGTAGCGTTTGTTAAAACTGTAAGATACTTGAGTTTGCATCATTTTTTACTGCTGTTACTGAAAACATGCGTTACAAATCTTTTCTGAGGCAAAGCTTTTATATAGTTCTACAACGTTACAGTGCAGTTTGTTTCTGTGGTACTTTTTGCGAAACGGCATTTTGTAATGGAGTCTCGGCGGAGAGCAAGATTGGAAAAAATAAACATAAAATAATAATGTTAGGGGGTTAAAAATAATGATAACAATAATAAATAATGCATTTCATACTCGCAGAGGTAACTATTAGAGAAATCTATATGTAGTTAATGATTTTTATTTGTACCGCAATGATGTGTGACATGCGTCGCGTGTACAGGTATCATTAAGAAAAAACATTCAATTGCTACCCAGAGAAATCTGAGTGCAAGTGATGATAGAATGAAAAAGTTTTAATTTCATAAGTTCTTCGATACATAATGCGTGGGTTCATAGCAATGACCCAGTCCATTTAGTATTGATATATTAGGCCAATTCAATCTCAAATGAACAATTTTAGGACAATAAAGTTACATCTTTGTCGAATTTCAACATTCTTCGAACCACTCGCCTTAAGTTTTATGTGAAAGTTAAAATTAGTTATCGTTTGATTAAACTTGCAGCTTCAGGGTATTCCGATCTCAGTTTCTTCAAGCCTTCACAGATACGTTCTCCAGACTACTCGGATTATTTCTCAAAACCAGCCTACTCGAATCATTTCTCTTGAGTACTCGGGTATTTTCTATAAATAAATCGCATAATTTACTAAGTTACTCGAAAAAGTTCTCTAAACTACTCGAATTATATCGCTAAAGTACTCGAATATTCACTATGAATTCACTATGTGCCATCAGATCGACCACGACTTTCGGTTATAAGTTATTGTCCATAAAAGGCATTTAGTTACAGTTCACGTCACGACGCTGTAGCTGACAGTCGTTTGTTTTCAAACTATGTATTGAACATAACGCTAAATACAAGAACGTTTTTAAATGTTTAATAATAATAAAGGTTTAACGTCCGTTTCCTCATCCAGGGATGATGTCAGGGACGTCCCTAACAGCACACATCACTACAGATCAATTCACCCAGACCAATCTGCAGAAGAAATGTGCTCAGGAGTAGTAAGGTCCTAAACGAAAGCCAGTCCGGTGATCAAAAAATGGTCAAGGTAGATTGATTATGTCTATGGTGGGAAAAGGAAAGTTTTAAGCTTGCTAGAGAAAGTTGAAAGAGAAAAACAAGAGCGAAGATTAGCAGGTAAAGAGTTCCAGATTGTGGGTGCTGCGTAAGAAAATGAACGTCTGCCCAATGACGTGAGAATATTTGGAACTGAGAGAAGATTGGCATCGGTGGAGCGAAGTGCACGTGAGGGACGATAGGGACGAAGAATTTCAGATAAGTAAGAAGGCTTGCCAAATCGCAGAGTTTTGAAAGTTAATAGAACTATTTTATATTTTATGCGTTGATTAACAGGGAGCCAGTGAAGACTGCGAAGTAGAGAAAGAGAGCGAAATTGAAGTCGAGAGGACTTACAAACAACACGTGTAAGAGAATTTTAGACGTGCTGCAAACGATTGAGAGAAGAAGTAGGAAACCCATGTAATAATGAATTACAGTAGTCGAGCTTTGAATGAACTATAGAATTAGCAAGGATAGTGGCTGAATTTCTAGTAAGGGATGGACGTATTTGCCTAATCTGACGAATCTGAAAGAAAGAAGCGCGACAAACAGAAGACATATGGGATTTAAAGTCAGGGTTTTCATCAAATATGACTCCAAGGTTTTTGTCGGATCGAGAAGGTGAAAGAGCAAGATTCTGAAAATTAACAGAGTTACTGGTAATTTTACTTCTTTGCAAAGGAATGCCAAATAAAATGTATTCAGTTTTGGAGGGATTAACAGCAAAACGGTTAGCACAAAACCAGGAATAGACCTTGTCTAGAATGGATGAGAGATGAGCCAGTTTCTGAACGGAATCATGATTAGATAAGGAAATATATAGTTGTGTGTCGTCTGCATAGAAATGAAAATTTATGGAGGACTGAGCAAGCAGGTAGCTAAGAGGAGTGATATATAAAGAGAAGAGCAATGGACCTAACACTGAACCTTGAGGAACACCTCGTAGGAGGGGTAGTTCAGAAGAGCGATTTTGACCAATAACAACTGATTATGTGCGACATGAAAGATATGATGTGAGAAGGGAAAAAGCAGAATCTGATATGCTAAAACAAGATTTAAGCCTATTTATTAGGATTCCATGGTCATTTGTATCAAAGGCAGCAGAGAGATCTAGAAGAACCAGGGCAGAAACCTGTTTACTACTCATGGCCAAGCTAAGATCGTTATGTATACGAAGAAGAGCGGTTTCAGTAGAATGGAGTTTTCTATAGGCAGATTGATAATGAGAAAGAGAAGGGAAAGAATCAAGATGAGTGCATAAACGGGTATAAATTACCTTTTCAAGAAGTTTAGAGATTAAGCTAAGGTTGGAAATAGGACGGTAACTGGAAAGATCATCTTTTGGTAGAGAAGGCTTTTTTAGCAAAGGAGATACAACTGCTTGTTAGAAGGAGGTTGGGAAAATACCTTCTGAGAGTGAGAGGTTGATTAAGTAAGTAATAGGAGCAACTAAAACATCAATACAGGATTTCAGTAATCATAAATAAACATGTATATATTGATATTTCATAAATAGACATGCATATATTGATATTTACCCCTTAGAAGATGATGCTTACACCCGGCTGTAAAGCATTGTACCATTTCCTAACTTCTAACCAGAGATAAACGCGTTGAAAACGATTATTATTATTTTGTGCGTATGAAATCAACTTGCTAGGATCGACAATGCAAAAACCACATTTGTTTATCTACAAACTGCGTCCGACCTTCACTTTTACGTGTCTGTTTGCTTATTTCCTATTGACTATATCTTTCAACCATGCCAATTAATTCGTCACACTTTTACATCGAATATCGTGTGTATGGGGAAGTGAAGAGAGGCAGGAAATGCCCACATTAGAGTGGTTGGATGAGTTGAAACAGATCACGTGACTGGAGATATTTGCTGCTCTCAAATATCAACCACTTGATAGAGTAAGGTGGGTGAGATTCTAATGTTTACCTGACCACCAGAGGTCGTGATTGATCTGAGTTCTCTAAACTCCATGTCCAAGTTCTGACAAATAAACACTCAGAGAATTTCAATTATAGGATTTGAGATATTGCTGTCAGGATGTGGAACTTGATTTGATGTAAAGTGTATAAAAAACAGTCAAAATAATGGACGAGCCCATAATTTGAATGCCGCACATACCAATCGGCGGTCGGATATCTTATCAACATCTGGCGGTCGGATATCTTATCAACATATCTTAACTGGCTGATTATTAATGAATATGTTATATTCGTTATTAATTTAACCAGGAATTCCTTCAAATATCGCTCTCACTGGTTTTTGGCTCAACAGCAGATGTGGAATGCTCCCATACCACAGTCAGTGCACTCTGATCTTCTCATGAAAAGTTGTTAACACTGACATAATGGTGGCATTCTTGTGTAAGGAGCAGCTAATTAACCCAGCTCAATACAGGAAGAAATGGCTCTAATCGCTAGCCGAACACTATCTCGTGTCCAGGCTTTATAGTACTCGTAGAATAGGTAGCGGATAAACTGAATAAACTGACTATATAAAATTTGTAGCTTGCTGCCTACGTTAATTGTAAAAGTAGTAAAGTCTAGATGTTGACCATACTAATGGAGTGGCTATAATAACAGATAGCATCACATCAAAATGTGTTGATGGCCATTGGGCTATTTCGGACCGAATGATGTTGTTGAAAATCAGAACGCGCCATTTCGTAACGAATATTATTCAGGTATATGCTCCCACAGCCCAATGCGAGGAAGAAGAAATCGAGCGATTTTATGAAGATTTAGAGAAAGCAAAATCTCAATGCAAAAGCCAAGAAATCTTAATTATAATGGGAGATATGAATGCCAAAGTTGGAGAAGAGCAATATGGAAATATAGTTGGAAAATATGGCCTCGGCAAGAGGAATGAACGAGGAGAAAGATTTATTAATTGGTGCCAAAGCCACAATCAAATAATAGCTAACACGTGGTACAAATAGCACAAAAGGAGAAGATATACTTGGAAGAGTCCTGGAGAAAAAATAAGAAATCAAATTGATTACATAACTATCAACGAAAGATTTCGTAACTCAATCAGAAACTGTAACACTTATCCAGGTTCAGACTGTGACTCAGACCATATACCAGTAATTTTCAATATACTCATGAAATTAAAAAAGGTAGAAAGAAAAGAGAGAACATTAATACAAGATTTCTCCATTGTAATAAAAGATCAAACTATTCAATATAGATATAGAAGTAGAAGTTCAAAATAGATTCCAAGTATTGATAGAAAATAATGGTCTGAATAACATCAACAACAAATGGGATAATTTCAAAAATGCATTAGTAGTAACAGTAAATTAAATCATCCCAGAAAAGAATATGCAAAGGGATAATTTCAAAAATGCATTAGTAGTAACAGTAAATTAAATCATCCCAGAAAAGAATATGCAAAGGAAAACTAAATGGATAAATCAGAACATTTTACAGTTAATGAAAGAACGACAAAAGATTAAAGATAGAGAAAGTAAGGAGTATAGAGTTCCGAACAATGCAATAAAGAAACTTTGCACACATGAAAAGGAAAAGTGGTTAAACAAAAGATGTGATGAGATTGAAGAGATGAAATTTACAAACACAAGGAAAATGTACAAAGAGATAAATGAAATAACTAATCGGAAATCTAATTGCTCACATAGTAAATGCATCAAGGCTAAGAATGGAGATATTCTCATGACAAAGAAAGTTATACTTGATAGATGGTCAGAGTATATCGATGACCTTTTTAAAGATAATCGAATGGAGCTTCCAAAAATAACTAAAGAAATAGCAGGTCCTAAAATCTTAGAAGACGAAGTTAGATATGCCATTAGGCAAATTAAAAAGAAATAAAGCAAGCGGACCAGATAACATAACAGCAGAAGTGATACAAGCCACGGAAGAATTTAGCGTAAAGGAGATCATGTCAGTAGTAAACGACATTTATGACACTGGCGAAATTCCTAAAGATCTATTGAGATCGATATTTATTGCATTACCGAAGAAACCTGGTGCGGTAGAATGTGAACTGCACAGAACTATAAGTCTAATGAGTGTAGTCATTAAAATCTATTTAAGAATTTTGCTAATAAGAATGAGAAATAAAATTAGACCTGAAATAAATCCTCTGCAATATGGTTTTATGGATGATTCTGGTACAAGGAATGCTATTTTCGTTCTAAGAATTCCCTGTGAAAGAGCCATAGAATTAAATAAGGATCTATACCTTTGTTTCATTGATTATACCAAAGCTTTTGACAAAGTTAGACAAAACGAATTGATAGACCTCCTTCATGAATTGGATATAGATGGCAACAGGGGCGGATCCAGGAATTTTTTGAGGGGGGGCCCGAAATTTTTTTGAGAGTGTACATTTTTTAGCTTACGCCTTTTTCGGGACATGTGACACAACCAGACAAATTTTTGTGGGGGGAGCGGGCTCAAAATTTGTTCGCTACTACGTTCGGATCATATAGAGTGAGTGCATCCCCGTACCTTACACCCACCCCCGCTCATACCCGTATAATTCTATGTCAGCGGAAAACCTAAAGTCCTACATTTGTTTTGGAAAAAGTAGGTTAATTTTGTCACCTCTGAAGAAATTTTGCGGATCTGGACGAATTGCAAAAGTTACCTAATTTTGGCGGTGGGGGAGGCTTAAGCCCCTCCCAGCCAAGGCTGTTTGCACCACTGCTACGGAAGAGAGTTCACATTTTTTACTTACACGCTTTTTTCCTTCAATTTGGTTATGCATTGGTTCAAATGAAAATTGAGAGCTAGTGAAACGGTCAACATTTTTCAGGCCCCTTCCATTAAACAGGGATCCTAGTATATCATAGAAAAAATCGAGCTTTTGGAACTGCATTCCCTGTCTTACCCTCCCCCCGCCCCCCCTAACCACTGCCATTACTAACATGTTTACACATCGTAATTGCCGTAGGAACAATGAAAATGTACCCTGTCTTACCCTCCCCCCAGGCCCCCCAAACCACTGCTGTTACTTACATGTTTACACATCCAAATTGCCATAGGAACAATGCAAATATAGTTTTAAAAATTTTATTGGCGGACCTAAGAGGTGGGCCCGGGCCCCCTGGCTCCCCCTGGATCCGCCACTGGATGGCAAAAGACATAAGAATTGTTAGGAATTTATACTGGAATCAAGAAGCTGCAATGAGATATGAGAACGAGTATAGTAACGTTTGCAAAATTAAGAGAGGAGTAAGGCAAGGCTGTGTAATGTCACCAGATCTTTTTAACTTATATAGTGAAAATATAATGAGGAATATCAATGAAATGAAAGGATTAGTAATTGGAGGATACAATCTGAATAATATACGTTATGCTGATGACATAGTTCTTATTGCCGACTCGCGAGACAAACTTCAAGAAATGTTGGATATTGTAATATATCATAGTGAGGCTAGTGGACTATCTATAAATATGAAGAAAACAGAAAAATGCAAGGCAGTTAGCAAACTAAAAATTAGAGATGGGAATCGAAACGAACCCGAACCGAACCCTAAAATCTAGAATTTTGACCGAACCGAACCGAACTCGAACCCAGACTCTGACCGAACCCGAACCGAACCCAGACTTCGTCTAAACCGAACTGAACCAAACTCTTGTAGTTCCTTTCATCTTCACCAGCCTGACATTAAATATAGTAAGAACAATGCAAATATATATTAGTTTTTGCATTTACATGTCTTACAGTATCTAACAGCATATATTCAGGTAAGGCTGGTTCCGACACAAATTTTAAAATGATAGCGGCACAAAGGAATGGTAGCGGGAAGCGAGACGGGCCTACAGAAGATAATGGACAGTCTGAATGATACTGCATTGAAATATGGAATGAAGATTAACATCAAAGAGACAAAAGTGATGAGAGTATTCCATAAAAATCTGAAAATGCTTGACTCAATCTAGGTGGATTTGTTCTTGTTAAATTCAAATTCTGTTCCTTTTCTAATTTTAGTATGCTACCTTAATATTTGTGCAGCCAGATTTACAAATAATTATATATGACATTCTATATGTATTAAGACTATCTGGAGTAAATAATTTTGCACCATAGCAATGCAATAATTTCATAACTTTTTTCGTAACTTCAAAATTGATCTGAGAGTTTCAAATTTGAAGCCCTAAGGTAAATTATGAAGCTTATTACTGGTCAGTTGATAGCAAACGGTGTATATTATGATCATTTTTCTATAGAAGTACACGTGTTTACCAAATCATCTTTATTTGACATTTTTATGGTACTAAAGTGCACTTTGTCTCTGAAATATTGGATAAAATTTTAGCCAAGACATTTCCACTTAATTATAAACTTATCTAATATATAGGCCTATAGTGACAAAAAAAATTAAAAATTGATGAAGCATTCTATTTGCTCGTTATAATCAAGAAGAATATTTCAGATACAATAATAAAGCTAAATATCTATATTATGAACAGTTGTTGATCAACATACAATATTTTATTAAATGTACAAGAATGTACCACTTCTCTCCTTTTTTCATTGTCATATTTTTACCCAGGTGAAAAAATGTGACACAAACCATTTTAAATTTACCACAAACCATTTTAAATATGTTTGTCATAACCATGATTAGTAAAGTTAAACAACTGCAATATTATCCAAACCAAACCATTTCGAACTCGAATCGAACTCTTGCGAGTTGGAAAGCAAGTCGAACCCGAACCGAACCCGAACCCTTGTTAGAACCGAACCCGAACCGAACCGAACTTTCATTTTCAACGAACCGAACCGAACCGAACTCTCAAATTGTCAACTGCTAACCGAACCCGAACCGAACTTTCATTTTCAACGAACCGAACCGAACCGGAACTCTGGAAATTCATAAAATTCCCATCTCTACTAAAAATGCCACAGCCATGCTTAATCGATGTAAGAGGTCAAAATGTCAAACAATTCGAATCAGTCATATATTTAGGGTCACTTATTCATCAAAATGGGAAATGTGACAAGGAAATAAACAGAAGAATAGTCATGGCTAAGGAGGCATATAACAGAATGTCAACGATTTTTAGAAGCCATAAATTATCAATTGATACCAAAGAAGACTTCTTCAATGCTATATTCAACCAATATTGTTATATGAAAGTGAAGTTTGGACAATCTCTTCTGTAATGGAATCGAAACTTGAGGCAACAGAGATGTGGTTCTATAGAAGAATGCTACGTATATCTTATAAAGACCACGTTAAAAAAATGAAGATGTTCTACAAAGAATGTCAACTTGTCGTGACCTTTTGAACCGAATACGACGACAACAGATGAAATTTTTCGGACACATTATGCGGAACAAAATAGTTGAAAATACCGTAGTGACAGGAATAATAGAAAGAAAAAGATGCAAGGGTCGACAACGAATGACGTTTATAAAGAGTTTTAGCAAATGGATGCAGTTAACTGAAACAGAGATGATCAGAGCAACAGTGAACAGAGACATATGGAGGAATATGACCATGACCGCTCAGGCTTGGAACAGGCACGGCACTTGAGAAGAAAAAGTAAAGCGGTGGGATTAGGGCACTTGGTTTAGTTGCGCGTCAATTGTCGAAGTTAAGCTGCATCGACCTCGGTTAGTACTTTGTGGGTGACCACCTGGAAGACCGAATGTTGGTAAAAGCTTATGAAGGAAAAAATCCCAGGGTGATGGAAGGTTATTCTTAAATCCGCGCCGGCTGCAATTGATGCGCCATCAAAAGGCAACGATTACTAATAACCATGGAGAGGAAGAAGGAAATGGGTCTTAAACAAGCATCTGTGCTTCCTGACCCAGTGTGCCGTTATGTTTATGTTTAAAGTCTTGAATTTTTACTGAAAAAGGTAATTAAGTAATTGTTAGTGTTAGGAAAGGGCTACCATGGAAGGTTTATTCAAGCCGAATCTTTTAATCAACTCGCGAATAATACGATAGTTATATGAAGCTTGTAAGGTATTAAAAGATAATATTAATAATAATAAATAATAACCTCCGACAATTATAATAAAAGATGTTGTTTATTTAAAATGAGGTGGTTGTTTACACTCTTCATCTTACTAAACTATGTAATATTGCATACTCACATGTAACTAGAGGTTCTTCATACAGCTTCTTATGATAATTATATTAAATAACTGTAATTGTTCGATGCAATTGTAGGCCTATGTATACTATATGGATTTCATTTTTTATTTGTGCTGTTGTTATACTAACTATGTAATTTTAATAGTTAAGTAATTAAGACTAAGTAATTAAGTCTTCATATAGCTTCATATGTGAAATAATTGAAATTCTTTAGATGTAAATGTATTTTATATGAATTTGATATTTTTATGTAGTCATCCATGCATATCTGTCATTCAAATGGGACATATAATATCATTTAGTCTGAACTCCTGAAGAAGGAAGTCTTAAACCGAAGTCTCTGATCAGACGTTCATTTTGTATTTATAGTTTCAAGATTTACTTGCGTCACTTGTAAGCTCTTCACCGGAATTCGTTAATGTGTCGGCAATTTACGTAAAATTGTTTTCTCGTCAAGCACAGGGCGTTTAATGTCTCGCATAATTGCTTCAACTGCGCATCCAGTGCAATCTGAGGCTAAATCATTCGTCCAAAAATTGAAAACAGAAAGAACTTCTTATCATCAACGTACATGAAGCGATCTATACTCATATGTATAAAATACTTCTTATTATAAATTACAATTTTTTTGGTAAAAATCACAAGTCTGAATTTTCCTGAAAATCAGAAAATTTCTTCACAAATATGAGAGTCTCTCTAGCGTTCTGCAAAGTGGCAGGTCCAATGTCTATGGTATTGCTCTCAATGTTTCAAGCTCAATATAGAGCACTCCATAGATTAACAAGTTAATCCATTCACAAAGGGCTCTGCTTAACCCATACGTTATGAAGCCTATAGTTTGGATAGATTGGCAAAACTATGGCTTCTGAGACAATTTCCCGTTGCCTTCCTCCGTTACGGCGCATGCAAGCGTCAAAGCTATCGTAAACGACTAGTCTAGACCATATATGTTATCCTAATTTTATTCACTTAGTCAAATCTAAACTACTTGTTTAAGTAGAAAATATTACATTCAAAGACCCTCCTTGGAGTGGATGGATATTATTACACCGTGGAGCGGTTTGACGCGAAAAGAGTTGTTGCAGGCAGCCAAATCAAGAACCATCAAAAACCATATCAAGAGGAAAACTCTTCATCAGCGAGTCTTATCAGCTAGATAAGAGAACTCTGAGAGCTACACAGCAGTGGATTGAACACACGTAGCTAGACTAAAGTCCCAAGTCGTACGTAACGTGGAAGGGCCTATGTGTTCACAAAATATCTTGGAGTGATTGATTCTAAACGAACATGGCAACATCATATTAGCTATGTATCACTAAAATTATTTAAATCATTGCGTGTGTTAAGCAGATTAAAATATATGCTACCTAAGAGTTATTTGTTAAGCCACTGTTGTAGTTTTGTGTATTCTCAAATTAACTACTGCCTATTAATATGGGCATGTGTATGAATAACATTTCTCCATAAATTAACTCTTTTACAAAAACAAGCTGTTCGTATAAACGATAAAGCGACCAATTTCAAATACCATACTGATCCTATATCGACATCGCCACAGGCTGGAGCCAGTGCCTATGGCGGTGAGATATTCGACCTCGGATCAGTATGTGTGTGTTCAAATCCTGAGCTCGCCCATCACTGACATCGCTTTCGAGTGAGGAAACTGACGTTAATGATAGCTTTATATCTAAGAAGTTCAAACTGTTAAAAGTGTGTGATGTTTCTTTTTTGCTATGCACAATGTATAAGTACAATGTATATAGTATGGTTATCACCTGAAACTTGTATTTGTTATCAATGAATAATTTGAATGCGGACAATAATGTCTCATACAATCTTAGAACTGCGTATGACTTTAACAGTAGGAACAATGCAAGGGAAAAGAGTTGGCTGCAGACCAAGACATACATGGGACGTTTTAATGAGTTGATAACGAAGTTACACATAGAGTTGAAAAGGAAGATTAAGGATAGAATTGGTTGAACGAGTTATATGCCATGGACCAGTCTTTAGGCAGTGCATTTGAAGAATACAAGAAGAAGAATGACTCAAATTATAATTAATAGATTTGATTGACAGTTTGTACTCTAGAAACAAAATATAAGCTTCTTACTTTCTCTGTTTTAGCGAATAAAGCCTTTAAGAAAGCGATAATTGAATTGAGAGAGAGAAATATGTTTATTAGATCGAAACAAAGCACATACTACACAAAATGAAGACAATTGAATTGGTGCTTAAAATGCAGCTATATGTACACAGCTGACTGTACATATAGTAAGCATACGTAACTCAACCGTTGAAGACAATTACAAAATAAATACTGTAAGACTAGAACTTACCCTACATACTGTAGGGTAACTTGGAAGCATAATATCTCTCTTAATGTACTCTCGCAGTTTCATGGCATGTAACATGTAACGCCTAAACATATTTCCTTTCTTTGCCTTTCCTTTTCAAATCCGCAGGCGATTTGATACATTGCGTTATCAAATTATTTAACATTCCAAGTCTAGATCTTATCCTAGCCCTTTTCCCTTCCAATTTTCTTTCTACTACAATTTTTATCGACCCTCTCGTCTTAGAATTTTTCCTATCCAGATCATCTTTCTATTCCTTAACATTTCAGTTAAGAAATAGTTTATCAGTTATCTATCTTCACTAACTCTGTCCAGCAATTTGTAATTTATAAATTTGTGAGTGTATCTAATTTTCTCAATGTTTTTGTAGCTACATTTCGAGAGTTTTTGCTGTTGGAGTGCCTTCCTTCATTAACGTCCACGTTTCGCAGTCAATCTTGTACGACTGAATCAGGATAAACTAATGCAACAGTTTCTTGAAGAATTGTTCACACTCAACTTTTTATCCTCATTATCTTTGTTGAATTTTGAACGTTTATTTTAGTTATTTCATAAATGTAAAGATTATTTTTTTTTTTTTTTAGTTTCCTGGGATCAGCAGCGCCATTATTCCAACAATAATTCAATTGAGATAAATGACCGTCAGAAATGTTAAGACAGTCCAGGCTCTTCTGTTAAAACTGCTGAAGTTTCAAAATGACTGATCACCTAGACTTGTAAATTAGTTGCAGAATGTCAAATGCATTAAATTCAAGCAGAGAGAGGCATTACGATGACAAGTGGAGGATGGTTTAAGGTTTCGCCTATAATTGAGCCACTGAGCTGCCATTGGTTGGCAGTGGTTGCTATGACAGTAGGACAATGCGAACGGGAATGTTTCTCTCTATTACGCGATTTATCGATATCTTAGGAACAACTGAATAATTACAATTTTTAGAATTATTTTCTCCTATAATTGAGCCACTGCAATGGTACAGTTATAGTGATGATGCCCGACTGCTTACTCTTGTTCCACACGCATTGCAGATTGCAGTCGTTTCATCTTGTCGGCGTGATTTGTGTGTCTAGCAGTCCTACCAAAGTCACTTGGGATTTCACAACACACCGTTCTATTCAAATTCATTCTGATTTTATCCACCATACTTTCAAATGCATTCTCTTTCTCTGTATATTTCTATTCTATTCCTTTATCTGATTTTCAACGATTCTTGAAGTAACAAATTATCAACTCTCATGAAAAATCAACTCTTAGCCTTTGTATTGTACTCTCCCAACTACAAAACTGAAGATTCTCAAGAATTAACTTATAATTGTTTTTGTACCGAAATGGTAAATTTTCAATTCATGAAAAAAATGTTCTATTCAGCAAAACATTTTAATTCACAATCAACTAAATAAGCGGACATGATTAACCTCAACTTTTCAGCATATAGATTAATTTATATACTTTCTCTCTCTCTCTCTCTTACTCCCCTTCCTACTGGCAGGTCCTTGGTATATAGCGCCCCTACTCATCTCTATCTACCGTTTCCTTTTCATATCCATATACGAATGGGTCTTTAAATCAGCTATAATATTCCTTTTGATATACCATTATTCTTAGTGGAGTCTGCTTATGAAGAGATGGGTCCCCTATGCCTTCCTCAAACTTCGATTAACATTTACTGGGCAGGGTCGTCATATTTTTCCACCCAAAATTTATATACATTTTACAATATTCTCGAGCAAACCCTGACTCTACATTGCTTCAGTTGTATCAACTTCATTGAATACGTATGATAAGGATGATATTTGATATAGTCTGCCACATTTTACTCTACGGTAAGAATTATGTTTAATAAAAACTAAGCTTAACGTCTTTTTCATTTCCTGTTTGATAGCATGTCAGTGACGGTGGTAGCCCTGATATCCTATAGGTCCACTATAACTATACGACAATATTTAATATATTACAGAACTTGAGCAGTGAATCTTGAGCAGAGTCGTCGATGTCAAGTCGCTAATTAAACATTTAAGCAATACTTGAGCACACACACACACACACACACACACACACACACACACACACACATATATATATATATATATAAGCAATACTTGAGCATATATATATATACATATATATATATATATGTATATTATATATATTATATATTATGTATATTATATATATTACAGAACACATGTATATATATATACATATATATGCATATATATATACTTGTATATATATATATATATATCTGCATATATATAATACATATATATATATATGTATATATATATATTATATATATCATAGTATATTTTTATAGATAAAATATATACGTGTGTAGATATATATATATATATATATATATTATATATATATAATATATATATATAATATATATATATATATATATATATATATATATTATATATATATATATATAGAATATAATGTTCCCCTTGTTGTGTCCGGGTCGTTTGAAGAATTGACCAACCAGTGCCTGCACGTGTCGTAGAAGGCGATTAAAGCACTAAGATCAGAAAAACCAACGTCAGGAAGGGCATTCGGTTGGTGAGCACCTAGGCTCCAGTAATTGCCACAAAACTTAAACGAATGGATAATATCCATTTCGTATTCCGACCCTGGTTAAATTGGGATTTAAGGGAAGATGATGATGATGATGATGATGATACAGAATATAATGTAGTCAAGTTTCATCAGATAAAGTGCAAGCAATTATGGCAGTGTTTAATTACAAAATGCAAATGCACGCATGTTTCACGCATTGTCGGGTTTTCAGCTCGTAACTATTTACTCAAGGATTAACAGTTGATTCCGTCCAAAATCATTCGGACTAAACATACATGAATCCTTCATATTAAAAAATGTACCTTCATCCCGTTAATCTGTATCGTCCTCAGCTTTATCTTAAGTCGTCTCTTACAACATACTCAGTACAAACTATTCAGCTCACACGTTTATATGATCTACTCCGCAACGGCTCATACACAAGATGGCAATATTAGTTTATATAGAACGCATCAAAAAAGAATACAGGAAAGAAAATATCCTACCTTCAAGATTGTGCTGCCCCCGAGTATTGTTCGTCTCTATTATTGAATATAGGCGAAGAAGCTTTCAGTCTACCCGGCCATCAACTCTTCAACTAGTCAACAGTTAGCTTGTCAAACTGAAAACAATATACTAATTTGTCCATCCAACTAATCTCTTTCCGTCGACAGTTAGCATTGAGTGATCCAATTAGATCATAAAACTGCGATCAACTGAAGAGCTGAGCCGATAACGGTAAAGGCTTAACGAACAGGTTCAATTTACACTTTTTCTTTCTTTTTTATAAAGTTTATTTAAATATTTGCATAAGGGTTCGTATTCACTCTAGGTACTTGTAAATAATGAATAATGTTGATTCTAAATATAATATTCTCATAATATGAATGTCGTAATGTTTGAAAACATTCAGACATTCAACATGGCTTAATAATCTGCTTCATGACTCTTCAATTTCTATCTAATACAATATTATAGTGTATGTATACATGTACACTATAAAGGCCTACTATTGTAGCCATTTAAAATTATCGAACGCTCGTTCCTACTTCAGCAACGGAACCTTGTATGCTGGAGCTAAATGTCTTTCTTACAGGAAACTCTATGTAATAATCTGAGAATCGAAAATAACTGAGTTTGTATACTAAAGCGAAAGCGACTTTCTCCACTATCACCCTCTTGGACAGTTCTCGACTATCAACTGATCAAGTGTGAATGGTTGCACCTGGTTCACACTGTTAGATACATTATAGCCGCGCATTCCGAGCTTCCAACCAGACTTACTGGTTTGCCTTCTAGGCCTTGTTTGTCACACACTGACACACCGAATCAGATATCATAGGCCTGCTTAAGTCCAAATAGTAAATAATATATAATTATTTATCTAATCGACACTACTGTTTTCTAAAGTAATTAACTCGAGCAACTATAGTTACTTTTAAAGTAATTAGTAAAGCAAATTGCTAGTTACTTTTGTTTTACTCTTCTATTTGCTAGTGCAGTGTCGGGTAGTTAAATAATTATACAAATTCAATAATTTAAACAAGCCACATTTTTACACTTATTAAGCAGCTTGATCTGGGAATAGCGCGTTAACTCTCGAAACAGGAAGATAAAAGCAATGAATCGTTGAATAACACAGTAGAGAAATCTGATGCTGTGACCGGGTTGATGATGCTCCCCGTGTTGTGTCCGGGTTGTTTGAAGAATTGACCAACTGCTGACTGCACGTGTCGTAGAAGGCGACTAAAGTACTCAGATCCACACCAACGTCAGAAAGGGCAATCGGTTAGAGAGAGCATAGGCTCCAGAAATTGCTACAAAAATTTAAACGAATGAAGATATCTCAAATAGGGGATTGACTGATGGATGATATGATGTGGGACAGAGGGGATTTGAGACAGTCTAATCGTATCCCGACCCTAGTTAATCTGGGATCTAAGGGAAGAGATATATGCCTTTATTCTTGAGGGGATCCTGCTTACGACTAGGTGAGCGCCCTATGCATCAGCTAACGTTTACTAACAGTTCAGGGGCGTCATTCTCTGAAACACTATCCTGCTTAACAAATTCATGTCAATCTATTCATCACAAATGTTACGCTGTCATTCTTCAGTGTAGCCCATACTTGAGCATCATCATCATCATCTTCCCTTAAATCCCAGTTTAACCAGGGTCGGGATACGAATAGACTTTCTCCAGTCCTCCCTATCCCACACCATATCATCAGTCAATCCCCTATTTTTCATGTCCTTCTTAATTGCCGAATCCCAAGTCAATTGTAGTCTACCTCTCCCAAGCTTAACATCCAGTTCTTCCCTCCAAACTCTCTTTACTACATCCTCATCTGCCTTTCTCACAATATGCCCATACCATCTCAATCTCGACTGAGCCAACCTATCCCCGATCCCCTCAACATTCAAATTCATCATCACATATTTATTTTCCATTCTGTCCTTCCTAGTTCTTCCATACATTACACGCAACATTCGCATTTCTGCTACATGCAAACTCTGCAAATGTTCCCTTTTTAGTGCCAAACATTCCGAACCATACAGCATTACTGGCTTTACCACAGAACTATAAAATTTGCCTTCAGTCTTAGTGGGATTCTCCTATCACACAATACTCCACTAGCAGCCCTCCACTTTGCCCATCCAGCCTGAATCCTGCTACTAACCTCCTTTTCCAACTCCCCATTATCCTCTATTACAGATCCCAAATACTTAAAATCTGTTACCTTCTTTAGTTCCACACCCTGATTTATTACTCTATCTCCGTTTATCATCTCCCCCTTCCATCTACTCTCTAAATGCTCTGTTTTTCCTTATTCACCCTCAGTCCTTTACTTTCCAGTGCTTCTCTCACGTTTTCCAACATCTCGTTTACTTTCTCCTACTCATCTGCAAATAGCATGCACCATGGGGCCTCCTTAATAACTCCCTTAAGCAACTCATCCATAATCAATATAAACAAATATGGACATATTTGATGTACCCCGATCTTCACATCAAAAATCTCAGATTGTCCACTCTCCACTCTCACACTAGTCTTCACCCTGCTGTACATATCTTTGATTAACTCGACATACCTCCTGTTCTCTTTCCTCTTCCTCAAAACTTCCCACACCAGTTCTCTCGGAACCCTATCATAGGCCTTTTCGAGATCCACAAATACCATCTGTATCTTCTTCCTCTGACTCCTTTTCTTCTCCATCAATTGCCTCAACATAAATATCGGCTCTGTTGTCGACCATCCAGGCCTAAACCCAAACTGGTTGCCCTTAATGTTTGTTGAACCTCTCAACCTACTCTCCACTACTCTCTCCCATAGCTTCATTGTATGGCTCAACAGCTTAATACCTCTATAATTTTTACATTCCTGGATGTCCCCTTTACCCTTAAATACCGGCACTAAACAACTCAACCTCCACTCGTCTGGCATCCTGTCCCCCATAACATCTTGTCAAACAAGCACCTCAACCACTCCATCGCTCCCAAACCTACAATCTTCCACACTTCCACCGCAATTCCATCCAACCCCACAGCTTTACTCTTATGCATTTTCTTTAATGCCCTCTCAACCTTTTCAACTGTAACATTCTGTACTTCCAAATCCTCGAATCCTTCGATACCTACATCATCTTCAAGGCCTTCACTAACCCCCTCATTTAACAAATACGTAGCCCATACTTGAGCCTGAAAAATAAAACATATTCTAAGATGATTTCATAATTATCTTCTTCATTTACTACTTAGTCGCGTCTTACTCTTAGGGCACGCGCACTGTGCCGTATACAAATGTTTAAACTTTAACCTTTTATTAAGCTTATCTGAAGTGCACAAAAATTGCAAAGGGTCATTCTTAATTGCAAGTTTGTTATTCGCCAGATGTCCATAGAAAATTCTATTGAATGATCGATGAAGTCATCGTTGCGCTATTTCAGGCTGAATATGTAGTCAACTAAGTTACTACCAAATCTCTGAAACCAAGACCAAGACCAGGTCCTTCTAGACGAAGACCACGATCCTGACCCTTCAGGACAAGGACCATGCCCTAGAAAGACAATGTGCTTCAAGCGGTGATGAAATGAGAGATTGTAGGCCTAAACTACGTTGCATTCTATGCGTGTTGGTTATTAGTCTGCACGTAGAATAATTATTAAAACAAAATAGTCTATTTGATAGGCTCTGTTAACATAGCCTATCATGTTACTATAGCCTTCTGGATAGGCTAAAATATGACAATTTGAAAGCTGTTAATGCCGCATACTAGGATGCTAACGGTTGCTAGCTAAATTTAGGCTAATAGGCCTACATTCTATTTTAGTATCGACGTTAGACATTACATGTGTATTCAACTGATTTTCATATTGCTGCTTTTGTGAATATTTCCAAAATATTCACTATTAATCTGTACACTGTACTTTGTAGTGCTTCAACTCGCGACATTTACGGTAAGTGTGTAGTCCTATATGTGTATGTGTGTGTGTGTGTGTGTGTGTGTGTGTATGTGTGTGTGTGTGTGTGTGTGTGTGTGTGTGGTGTCACTGATGTGTTTCATTATCATGAAATTTCATAAAAAATTCTGCTGATTTATTGATGCAGGATCTTGAATAGGGCTCTGTCGTATGATACATTTTAAAATAACGAATAATCGATAACCAATTCTCCAGGAGCGGATCCAGGAATTTTCGAAGGGGGGGGGGCCAAATTTGTTTAAATACTGTAGAGGTGGCCCCAAATGTGGCCCCTAGTGGGGCCCATATTTGAAAAATTGAGCTAATGGAACTAAGTTCCCTCTCGTCCCCCTCCCCTAACCACTGCCCTTACAAACATATATTTACATATCGAAAAAGTCCATAGAAACAAATGAAAATATAGTTTTAAATTTATTGTCGGCAGGCCTAAGGGGGCCTGGGCCCCCTGGCCCCTCTCTGGATGTGCCACTGCAATTCTCCATGCGCAACTTGTTGAAAATAGTCAAAATTATACGCAGTGATCGTGAAAATATCTGAGACCAATTGCTTGAGACTAAGACCGAGATGGAACCTTCGAGACTTACACCACGAAAAGACCTGCAAAACCCGGTCTCAAGTAGTCTCGAGAGCAAGACCAGATCTCGAGGACTACAAGTCTGTTTGAGGCTAATGATATTTTTCCTCTGTGATGTGCCTGAGAACCGGACCTTTAGAGAACAAAACAAGTTGACAACTGTTGAAGTGCCGTAACTCGTGTGATCGACTACATGTAAGTAGGAATTGAAAAAGACAACGAGAAGCCTCTTCAGAAGTTATCTATTGTAGGCTTATATTCTGTATCTGAAACTAAAAGTTATATTAAGAGCCTAACTTTGAGAAGTGATCAACGAGTTTGTTAATAGATACGGTTGAGCATACAAGCAGATTTTGAGTTGGAATCTATACATTGGGCCTTCCACTCCTCAGATGGCAAAATAGAGAAAATATTTTGAATATGTTGACATGCATTACTCGATCTAATTAACTTGATTTAATTAACTAGACCTAATTTACCTGGCCTAGTTTAATGAGCTTGATCTACATGTAATTACCTACACAAGAAGTACAATGATAATTACAGTTACTATCACAACACATTTTAGTTTATGCGAGACAAATGCCAGACAGCTGTTGAAGAGCATTGTAACGACGGGGTTCAAGTCCTAAGTGGTATGTTACAGCGTTTTCTGCTGGACCTGGTGAACGTACTTATGCTTCCAATTATTCAATTACTAGAGTCACAAAGACTTCTTTTCAAACAGTGCAAAACATTGAAAATGTATCATATTCGCACTAAATACAAGCTACCATAAAAGGCTAGTGAAAATAATTATTAAGAAATAATAGACTAAAGTAAAAAATAATATTTGTACCTAAAGAATTAAATCAGATATCATCATGTGCTGTAAACAGTATTAATCACATATTACGGTTTTTATCAATGTGTACAGTTTATTATACAGTGCCAATGAGAATTAAATCGTAAATTTATAATGTCATACTAACTTTCTAAGTTATTGCCTATTGGCAGGTCCATTGCATATGACTGCTCGACATATTTCTATCCTCTGCTTTTCTCTTCATATCAGCATACGAATTAGTTATCAAATAGTGAAGCATCCCAAGCCTCGGTCTTCCTCTAGCCTTTTTCCCCTCCATTCTTATTTCATTTTCCTTTTGTAGTAAATAAGCTAGTTTTAACGTCAGTTTTCTCACTCGAAAGTGATGTCAATGACGGGCGAGCCCAGAATTTGAACCACGCACATACACGATCTTCGGTCTAACCGACATCTCCACCGGCTCCATCCAATGGCGATTAATCATCCCTTCTCAGAACATAATCTATTCCACTCTTCTTTTATTCCATATCATATTTATTATTGGTCTACTTGTACTAACTCTATTAGCACTTCTTTGCTGACAATTTGGTCAGTTCATCTGATATTTTCCATTCTGCTGTTTAGCAACGTTTTGCTAGCCTTCAGATTTCGAATATCCTCCTTTTTTCTTGACATATTAATTTAATATATTCCTTACATATTAGGAATATGATATGCCATATGATGTAATATATTTTATCATATGCAGATATGTCAATAGGCTAATTCGAATAAAATAATTGAGGTCTACATATATTAGCATATTACCAATATACATGTGGAGGACTTTTCACTTGGCGACTTAGTTCCCATTAAATGCAGGCTGCAGCACACTGGCTACACTGTGATGCTGTAACACTGTGGTGTAGCTGAGAGCCCGCACTGTGCACTGTGTTGTCAGCAGTATAATAGAAGTAGTAATGATGTAATCTATCATGAATGTGGGAGCCCATATTTGCATATTGTAGTTTATGGTTTGCTAAATAATTATCTACAAAAGTAGAGTTATATGTTATCGTCGATTATCGAATAGGCTAATTGGAAAGCGTACAATTCAGTTTAATTTCGTAGAGCTAACTACTTAGCATGGGTCAATTCTTCAATTAGGAATTTCTTAGATCTAGGTTCATACAGTGTTATTACATGACGTATGATGACGTCACTGTGTCACTGAGAGAGCATGGACACATCCATACTGAACAGAGAGGATACTGGTAGGGGTGAGTGGGTGACGAGTGGGTGACGAGTGAATGGCGAGTGGGTGGCGAGTGGGTGACGAGTTGGTGACGAGTGGGTGACGAGTGGGTGATGAGTGGGTGACGAGTGGGTGATGAGTGGGTGATTAGTATTGAGTGGGTGACGAGTGGGGAGAGCATATAGAGGTGGATTAGATACATAGCGCTTCGATATTAAGCTAAATTCAGAAATAGGCTTAATAGCAGTAGAAGTAATAAGTTGACAAGAAGTGACTTCTTATATTTGTAAGGATCTGCCGTCCTAAAATTAGCCTAGAAGTGTCCATATAGCTCCTCTCATATAAAGAATCGTTAGGATTACTAAACTCGAGAATTCTTTTCATTAATTATATTATTTAAAGATTTAATTAAAAGTTCAGTCTTACATCTTGAAAAACATAAACGTAAATCAATGAGCACGCAAACCAAAATATAAAGCTATTAAATTATACTGCTACTAATAATACTGATTGAAATAATAAAAAATTGGATAGAATCGAAAGGTTATCTTAATATCATAATCTGCAATTATCTTATATTTTCAATACCCCATTACTCTATAAACTTCAGTTTTGAAAACTTGACTGATCTGGTGGCCACAGACGCATACTATCTGCACTGTGTTTTTTTTATAACGGATACCCCAAAATTGTTTTAACATTAAAGTCGTAAGAAATGGACCGATGTGCTAGAAATTTACAACACTTAACCAGCGGCCAATTCTACCAAACATAGAGAAATTTCGTTTGAATATCTTTAATAACGTTAAAGTTATAGTTTTGTGAATAGGAGTGGGGTCAGATAAGAAATTTCCAGCACAGGATTACGGGCATGTTACATGCAGCGTAAAATTACCTCAATAAAAATAATAACGAACACGTCACAAAATTTCAGCTAATGCTATTTTTAAGAGCAATCATTTCTTTTCAAAACGACGTAAAATGCGTGCTGATATATTCTTAATTGACAAAGTTATTGAACTTTTAATGCATGCATTGCATGATGAGAATAAACGAATAAGTCATTTTAACTATGGCCCTAGAGGACGCCGCTGCAGTGGCTGCGGTGATAACAGGTGAACCCAGGGATGCATTGCATGCATTAAAAGTTCAATAACTTTTAGTTTTTTTTTTAGTTCAACAACCGCCGATCTTATATAGCGAAGATCAGAACGATATCGTCGCTTTTGCATCTTATGAACGAGATGTCGGTCGGTATCTGAGCTGATTTCAGCTACATGTGACGGAATAGTTATTTTTTCGAGATCGGGCGGTTATTCTCACCGGTAGATTAAAACAAAAGTCGTCGCCAGGGGCTGATACTCAACCGTCGCAGGTGGCTCCAGCCAATAGGAGAGCGCGAAATCCGCTTAAATGGTTAGAATTCTTGGAAATGTGACGCTACAGACTCAAGGTAAAGGTGAGAATAGAGAAGTTTCATAGTATGCAAAAAGCAGAATGGTAGTTATCTCGCCGATAAAGTCAAATGGTGGAGATTGCTATCGGCGAGAATATCTTTCCGTTTATAATATTTGGTAATTTTTTAAATGTCAATTAAGAACATATATACATAACATATGTACATAACACGTATCTTACATCATTTTGCAAAGACGTGATTGCTCTTCAAAATAACATTAGATGAAATTTTGTGACACGTTCGCTATTATTTTTATAGAGGTAATTTTACGCTGCATGTAACATGCCCGTAATCCTGTACTGGAAATTTCTTATCTGACCCCACTCCTATTTACAAAACTATAACTTTCACGTCTTAAAGATATTCAAACGAAATTTCTCTGTGTTTGGTAGAATTGGCTGCTGGTCACGTACTGTAAATTTCAAGAACATAGGTCCACTTCTTACGACTTTATTGTTAAAACAATTTGGGGTATCAGTTATAAAAACACAGTGTATACATATCAACAGTGGACTATCATACATACGAACAGTGGACATATGAATCTGGACATTTGAACAGTGGATTATCATACATACTGTACAGACACATTATGCGAAAATATGTCATCATCATCTTGTTCTTCTCATCTTTAATCCAAGTTTAACTAGGGTCGTCATACGAATAGACCTAATTCTCCACTCCCCTCTGTCCCATACTTTATCAAAATCTCTTCCATTGGTTTTAGAAAATTTTGTAGCACTTTCTGGAGCTTAGGCGCTCACCAACCGCATTCCCTTTCTGACGTTGGTTTGAAATTTAGTGCTTTAGTCGCCTTCTACGACACGTGCATTCACCGGTTGGTTTATTCTTCAAACTACCTGGCCACAACAGGGGGATACTGCCAAATAATAATCTACTAATAATACTAATAATAATCATACTAATTGATACTTTTTCAAATGTTTGGGCTAGTAAATTATAGTCAAATAGTTTACTGGCCAAAAAACTTTGGAAAGTATCTTTATCTAAATAGAGCCACGTTTATTTCCGTTCTTGTTAATATTTAGTATATCGAACAGAATAACTGTGATGGCTGCAATTAGGGCAGGCAACAATAAAGAGACAGATGAGACTGTAGAAACAAGCAACATTGTAAACAGACAGCACTGTAGAATGAGGCAACATTATAGAAACAAGTAACACTTCTGAAACTCATCAATGTTAAAACAGACAACACTGTATAAACATAAAACATTAAACACTTAAAAAATCAACCCTGTTTAATAACCCCAACCCCTCACATGACCAATTATGGGATTCGGACAAATTCGTTGAGTTTTTGTGTGTATGGCGGAGGGAATACAGGCGTAGGTTTCCAATACATAATTTTAAATGTTTCTGAATATTGAGTAAAAAGAATCAAAGTAATTGGACAGTTATAGGATTATCTAATGTACGTTGAGGATCTGTAAGATAATACGTGTAGATATCGACTCGTGCTCTTATCAGTTAATTACAATATCACAGCCGTTCAAGTTACGTCAATCTACTGTGTTCAATGTACGTGTAAAGTGGCGGCTTAATTAATGAAAACTAACAGCGCTAAATGTTACAAAGTTATGCTGCGTTGTTTTCAAAAATAAAAATGAAGAATTACCGTCAACCAGAAAGCTTTTCAATTAGGTTCGTTGCTAATACCGAAACCGTTCATCAGCAACGATGACTAATACAATGTGATTTTATATACGAAATCCTTTACAATAATCATAATTATTATTATTATTATTATTATTACAATAAAGGCATAGAGAGGTGACTGATGATTTTGAAATTACAGGATTTGACCAGCAGCCAAATGCTCTCAGACATGGAGAAATGTCGTTCGAATTCCTTTAATAACTTGAATGTTGTATATTTGCTAAAGGGAGTATGCTGAAACAAGAAATTTCCAGTATAGGAATACAGTCATGCAACGTCCATGTAGCAACTGCATCAGGCATGTATCTCACACTAAGATGAACATTACATTATGCATGATGTGGTTCACATAAAAGAGCGCCTCATAGAGGAGTGGACTAAATTTGATCAGGTAACCATTGATTGCTCGATAAACTAGAGGCGTAGCGCCTATGTGCGTGCCTAGTAGCTGATGGTGGTCATGGTGGCCATGAGAGTGAACAAAATTATTAGGCACACTCTACATAACGTCCTATCATAGGCTAAAAGAAAAGGCTCCTTTCAGAGCCAGCAACGAAGTTCATTTTTTGCGGTGTCGCCTTCATGTGAGATACGCGCATATTACAGTTGTTACATGGATGCTTAACATGTCTGCATTGGTATTCTGAAAATTTCTTACTTGACCCTACTCATTCTCAAATATATAACTTTCTTTTTATTAAGGATATTTAAATGACATTTCTCGTTGTTTTGGGAGAATTGACTGCTGGTCAAGTCCGGTAAATTTCAAGAGCATCGATCTGCTCGATACGCCTGAAAAATGACAAAATAGTAATTTTAGCAAGATAACTTAAGCATGTGCTTTTGTAATGTGTGTTACAAAAGCCACGTAAGTAAATCTTGCTCCCCAAAAAATAATCAGATCGACCATTTTTCAAATCCACTCTACTGTTCAAGGTAGTGTAATCATGGTGATAATCATGGAGTAGATCTAAAGTAGGAACTAGAAAGTAAAACAAGGTAAGGAAACTAAAACATATTCTTCCTTGACATTTGTCATTTTCCGTTTTTAGAGGAATAAAAGACTCGAAACTAGATCTCCCATCAAAATTCCACATTACATAGATGTATAGCATATCTTACGCCTCTATTTAACTCTCCCATTTAAAACATTCTAGTGGTTTCTGGAAATTGCATTCAGCTTTCTTATCATGTAACACGTGACGTCTATAATAACTACAAATGGCTCAAACATGCAAATAATCTACATTTCTCCTCACTAGCTGTTTATAGTCCATGAACTGCAGGATTGTTTAGAAAGTAAAAGTTGTTCTTAAGTAAGAACTTTTTACTTTTAAAGCGCTATAGTTACTCGATGCTTTGTGTGTTTATAAAGCTTCCAGTCATCTTTTAGAATCATGTCTAATTGACCCTGATAGTTTCGATGCTCGTTCTGGTCTACCTGCCTGTCGGCAGCATTCGACACTTGGAGCAGTTTGCCACTTTGACTTCTAGCCAAATCATTTTCTTCGTGCAGTACCAAAATCGTTTCACACTACTTGCAAGAAATATGATGGGATATGGCATATCGGTTAGGAAGTTCGCCTCGGATGCTAGTGGCCTGAGTTTGAAGTTCAGGTCAGTCAAAGCGCAACCCAGTCCTTCAAGCACAGGTTCAACGCACATAACTCAGTATGCATGTGCTTAGTCGAAATAATTCACAAACATAAGTAATGTCGGCAGTATAAAGCCTATCATTTGGCTGAATTTCACAACTATTTAAAAAATATCTCCCATACTCGTTTTAACAGCAGCTTTTAACACAGTCAACAGTCAAGTGATATCTAACCGATGATTGAGCGAGTGCGTGTAGAAGAAGACTCTATTTGGACAGTTTGTTTTCATAATTATCGTTGCATCACAGGACCTGAAACCTGGCTGTCGCTTTGCTTTCAGCAGCTGCCACTTTCTGGTCGAGCTCTTATGTTCTAGTGAGCATGGTTTGATATTTGATAAAACCAGTCAGCTAACTCCCTTCATTATGTTGTCTAGCGAGCCCCCTAGTACTCTGCCAAATGGCAAGTCCAAGGTACATATTCCTTCTGATTAACTGTTACGGTAAATATTCTGGAACTGCAGAAGTGATGATTTTTATTTTTTCGGAGCTAATTCTTAATCCAACTTTTGCAGCATTTTTTTATAAAGCCGTTGTCATTTCTTGAAGGTGATGCATATTGTTTGTTAGTAAGGCTATATGGTCAGTAAAATCAAGGTCGGCTAATATATTATGACAAATTTATTCCCCGTTCTCTTTCATCGAAAACGTTCCTCATTATAAAATCAATCGCTAGTAGAAAAAGCAAGGGCGACATGATACATCCTTGTCTGACTCTTGTTACAAAATTGAAAGAGTCAGTGACCCCTGTCGGTACTGATGTATGGCATGAAAATTAATATAAATAAAACAAAGATGATTAGACTGTCTAGTAGGCACAGGGATATAAATTAAATAATACACGATTGGAACAGGTTAGAATCTTCAAATATCTTGACCACACCATTTCGGATGATGGAAAGTGCGAGACGGAAATTAAATGTAAAACTGTATTGCTGAATGAGACTTTCGGATTGAGAAAAGAGATCCTAACAAAAACGAATGAAGAAAACCACAAATTTAGAAACTGTAAACAAATAGATGTGTACGACACTCCTATGCGGATTTGAAACGTGGAGTTAAGAGGATATCAGGAAACTGAAGCATTGAAAATGTGATTATAGAGAAAGATGTAAAAGATCGTTGGACAAAGATGTAAAAGATTGTTGGACATACACATTTACAAATCCCGGATTTCTTCAGAGAGTTGATTCAAATGTAAACAGAATGCGATTAGAATAAAAGAAACAAAAATATAATCTGAGGTAAGAACTGGATAGTGGATAGCAAAATGGTAATGGTTTCTGAAAGATATAATATAAGGTAGAACGCAATGAGGGTTAGAAGAATTCCGATACAATGGACACTAGATGATATAATAATAAATGCATACAAAGAGATTAAATGAAAGCTTGAATGTAGTTGAACATAATAGACCTGCCATTAGTCAGTACACTGAGAGAGAGAGAGAGAGAGAGAGAGAGAGAGAGAGATGGTATTTATTATACTTGCGCAGGCTGCTGATTATGTACATGAGAGTAATTGATTGCCGGCATGTCTAATGAAGGCTAATAGAGTTTCACTGTGCGTGTGATCCTATAGTTGAGTGACTGGCGGCAGAGCCATCAATACTCTGTGTTTGGTAGGATGTAACATCTAGTCACCAGCGAGTCAAACAATTGAGCTCTTTGTCCTACTTCATACTGAGCGTGTTGGTCGCTTAGGACGGTCGCTGATGACGACTCTGGCTAGTTGATTGAAGAATAGGCACAGTGAGTGTAGTAGAGAAAACATACTTAGCTTACTATTATTGTCAAACTTGCTACTAATGCTCACCCCGAAATCTACATCTATACGTTTCGATGCATAATTTATACGGTAACAATTTATTATAATAAATTGTTAAGTAAATAAAATTTAATGTGTATAATGCAGCAATACTAAGAGATAGTTAACATTACTGTCGACCAATATTGTGCGACAAGTGCGTGTAAACTTAAAGCAGTGAAGCACTTAATCAGCCAAAATGGAATGCATGTTGATTTCACCATACCATAGGCGTCCATAGCTTCCAGAAGTGGCTTACTCTGTTACTGTAATAATCTCTCCTATTTCATTACCTACTGGAAGGTTCATGGTATAAAACGCCGCCAATCTTCTATTTCTTCTGTTTCCCTCTTCATGTCCGCATACGAGTGGATGTTTAAATCGTCTAACATTTTTAATCTCAGTCTGCCTTTTCTGCTTTTCTACTCACGCTGATCTGAGAGTAAATCTCACTGGACTGGTTATACGGAAAATGGTTGCCTATGTGGTATAAAAAGTACAAACATGTGATAAAAAGTGATAGATATAAACGTAGTTGATCGTTTCTATGTAATGTGTGTATACTTTTTACTTCCTTTACTTTTTTCCTCCAACTCTACCTTCCTTCTATGACCTCGTTTAGTAAACTATCTCCTTCATCATCATCTTCCCTTTAATCCCAGATTAACTAGGGTCGGGATACAAATGGACTTTCTTCACTCCTCTCTGTCTCACATCATATCAAAATCTCTTCCATTCGTTTTAGAAAATTTTGTAGCAATTTCTGGAGCCTAGTCGCTCATCAACCGAATGTCTTTTCTGACGTTGGTAAAACGTTTACCATACTCTCCGTAATTACTATAATTTATAATTGACTATAATTACTTTTCTACTCCATGCAATGATTAACTTTTCTAAACCTAAAGTTTTCTATGTTTGACCTGAGATTTCTAAATTTACAGACACGGTGGAATATGTAACTGATTGCGAAACATTTAGCTAAGACGAAGGGAATGAAACCTTTTTTATAATTGTCGAATTAGCTAGGCATTAGGTATCAAATGCCAATTGGTATGACCCAAGTATATGTAGGCCTACGTGCTAATTTTAAGATATATTTAATTTTTTATCACACCATAATACACTTGTAACGAGTGTTTTGCTTTGATACAGAAGGCAAGAATGAATGAGACTGAAAGAATGAGACTGAATTTCGTTGTCTTAGTTTTCTCATACACTCTGATGTTTTTATACATTCGTGTCCCCCTCTAACCTAAACCCGTAACATCATTCTGCATCATGTGCCGCTGCATTAGATTATGATTATAAACGTGAAGCCGCGTACGAAGCTTCGTGCAAAGATGTTTAGAAAGCTGTGTCTCGCGTAATTAGCCAACACACTCAATGTGTATTACTTGAAGGTTTATATACTTGATCTATGACATCGCGCAGTATGAACTCTGTTGTGGTAAGCACAATACATCTACATTTATATTTTATTGCATGATACGCCTGCTGTACTTAAATGTTTCACCAGCTCTTATGATTTACTCCAACAATTAGTACTAATTAGAGTGTGATAAATGTATTGAATATTTGAACATCGGCAGATCAGTAGGATTATTAGACGATTGGTAACTGCTTTGGTAGCCCTTGTTGTTTCTTATGCAATAATGTAATATACCATATAGACGGTCGTAAATCAACTTACAAGTCATATCACTTATAATCCTCGTAGTTCAAGATCGTGGATGTAATGACATCGCATCAGTTGAGACACCGATTTGACTTTACATTTAACATAATTCAAATAAAATTCAGTAGAAGCCATTTTGTTGACACCTAAGAGAGAAATATCCGTTTAATAGCTTCGCACGAATTCCTGGAATAAATTCTACTCTGTATGGAAACATCTAAATAATAATACAGCTTCTCCAATCTAACACGAAGGAAGTGCAAACGAAGAACAATAGTAAAAGTCAACAAAAAGTCAACTGAGCAAGAAGTCTTCTGGAATTAAGGACTGTGCAGATGGATAGGAATGAAGAGCGTCGTTTTCTGACGCGCCCTACTCGATCAGGACAGTCTAGGACTCAGGGAATACAGCTTGAAGATTATGGTTCACTGAGCCTCTCTGATACAGCACCGCTCATACAACATGACGTCATCGCAGCGGTCTGTTACGTCATCAAATATAAATCAAACCTACAAAAATTTCATTTCATTCTGCTCTAAAAACTAACGCTATAGCTTAATAGCCGCTGAAGATATCATCACCAAATTTTCAAATTGTCTATTCCATATATATACTAGAAGAGGTTCTAGTGCACTGCCAAACGTAACGACAGGTCAATGGCATATAACTCTTCCAACCAATTCTACCCTCAGCCTTCCTTTTCATCTCTATATGTAAATTTGTTATCAGGTCATCCAAAATTCTATGTCTCGGTTTTCCTCTAACCGTTTTCCTTTGCACTCTTCCTTCTTTTGCATCCTTTAGCAAACCATCCCCGTATCATTTGCCCTATCCAGATTTTTCTTTCTATTTCTTATCACTTTTATTAACTGTCTAACTGTACCGACCCTTTCAAGAACTTATTCATTTCTAACTTTGTCAGTCCAACTAATCATTTCTATTCTTCTCCATACCAACATTTCCAATGCCTGTAGTTTCCAGATATATTCTTTCTTTAATGTCCACGCTTCACATTCATACAGAAGTGTCGATCACACAAAAGTTTTCACAATCTTTATCTTTGTGTTTTTCCCAATGCCTTCTGTTAGTACTTCTTTTCTCTTTCCGAAAATCTCTTTCGCCTGTGCAGGTCTACATTTCATTTTCGTTTCACACTTCCCATCATCCGTAATGGTGTGCCCTGCCCCAAATACTTGAATACTTGAAATTTTCTTACCTGTTCCAATCGCGTATTATTCAATGTAATATCTACATTCCTATGATTCCTAAACACTCTCATAACCTTTGTCTTCTTTATATTAATCTTCATGCCACATATCAATGCTGTGACATTCATAACCATTTGCAAATCCTACTTCGCTACTAGCGAGCATACCTTGATTATCTGCAAACCTCACATCTTTCAGAAATTTACCTCCAATAGTTATTCTATCCTCAATATCTTCCGTCGCCTCAACCATTACCGCCTCGGCATAGAAATTACATAGTAGTGGTGAAATACAACGTGCCTGTTTTACCCCCGTCGTATTTCACGCTCCTCAGAGAAATCTTGATGCAGTTTGACTATATCTTCTACCTCTCCAGTCAACTACAATCCTCTTCAAGATGTTTAACATCATTATCCAGTCTATAGGCCTACTATCAGAAGCCTTTTAAAAATTTACAAAACATTTTAAGACATCATTTTCATGTTCTAAGCTACGTTCACATATGACTCTCATAACTCCTATTGCTTCTCTAGTAAAACACCCTTTTCTAAAGCTAAACTGTGAGATACTCAGTATTGCATCTGATTTTGACTGAATACGATTATTTAATATTGTACTAAGATTTTAGAAGCATGTGCTATTAAGCTTATTGTTCATTAGTCTGAACATTCAACAGCATTAGGTGTTTTAGGAATTGGAATCATTACTGTCTTCGTGAAATTTTCTTATGATTTCATTCCATAAAATTATATATCTTTAATCAAATTTGCATTCTTCAGGTCTTCAAACCGGAGATATTAACATTCAAACTTATCTAATTTTTTGGGCCACTGTATATAGGCTATATATATATATATATATATATATATATATATATATATATATATATATATATACATACATATATATAATATATATATATAGCTATATATATATATATATATATATATATATATATATATACTGTATATATGGATATAGATATATATATATATATTATATATAACTATAAACTTATCTAATACTGTATATATTATATATATATCTATATCTATATATCTATAGATATATATATATCATATACTATATATATATATATACCTATATACATATATATATATATATATATATATATATATATATATACATATATATATATATGTATATATATATATATGTATATAGGCTATATATATATATATATATATATATATATATATATATATACATATATATATATATATATATATACATATATATGTATATACATATAGATTTGGCCAACTTAGTATAAACTCCAGGAATACACAAAGTAAGCGAAATTCCAGAGATAATCTTCGACGTTAATGAAAGTAATCGGTAGATAAACCTTTTCAAAAGCGGTATAATTCAGTGATGTGTACAATGCATTATCATTAAAAGTAGCTTTGTGGTTCAAAAAGTGGGTATAATTTTACTTGTACGGCACTTATTTTCATTGTACTTGGGGGAATTGAGTTGAATTGTATCAGAAATGAAATCGGAAATTTATATTGTAAACAGACACCAGGTACATAAATTTTAGAACATCTTTTTTAGGGGGACAATATTGACTCCGTCCGCATATGGATATAAACGTACGTATACATCATCTCTTAAAAGTAATATCTAAAGTGTTAGTGTCGCTTAGTTATATGCCTTATTGGTTGGTCTTGGCTTTTATTCAATTATCGCGTAATACAAATTTTCTCACAGCTACTAATTACGTTCAATCATCCATAATCTATGACGAAAAACACACTATTTCAAAGAGTTCTGTCAAATGCCCATGGTTCCTATTCCCACGCACATTCCGCTCGTTAAGAAACACTTGAGAGATTCACGATTTGATGCTAACAGTAATCTCTGCCTTTAAGACCTCATAGTGTAACTCCTGGGATTAATGCTTTCTGAAATATCCACTACTTACTTGCCTTTTTCATACGCTTAGCCGATGTAACCAATATATAGTATATAGTTCAGATTTATGTTGCAATGGACCGGGCATAAATTGCATAAACCAGATAGAATATAGAAGTGTGGTCTATAAAATTCTGTATATATATTTCTCTCTCTCTCTCTATTCTGTTCTACAAGACGACAGGTTCATGGTACATATTTAAACTCAGAGTCATCTTTCACGCTTGATAAAGAGCCTTGAAGTAGATCTACAAATTAATCGTTTCATAATTTGCTATGCCTAATCCTTATCTTATGCAATGTATACTAAAGGAAAATATGGCTTCCGAGATGGTTTTGCGATGTCTTCCGTAGTTTTTGCATAGTCGCCTCATTCGACAGGTGCAGTTAACGACTGATCTATTCTCCAGTTTCCAGTACTCAACACAGGAACTGGTTAAGTGTTACTTGTGCATTAATTATGATTAAGATTAATTGATTCAATTTAAAGTAAGTTGAGAGTTGTTTTCATTTAGGCCTACTTTCTCTTGGCTTATTATATTGTCTACTCAATGATCAGAGTCAATTAATAACTATCACACTGTGTCTCTTCAACTACACAACATCCGGCTCTATCAAACACAACTCTCATATACAAAGGCATAAATATATCACAGAGTGGGTTTCACCAAAAGATTGAAACGACAGTGTTCTGTGTCGATTACTGTGTGTGAAGATGCGACAGGACCAAATAAGTGGCCTTGTTCCTTATTTGTAATAAGCCGTATGTTACTAGGGCCCAAATATGATGCCAATGAAAGCTGAAAGTAGATAGATACGGCGGTAACGGCGTCAAGTCTGTCTCACATTCTTCAAGATTGAGAATTTATTAAAATCCTTAACATGAGTTGCTGTGTTTCAGCGGGAGAGTGAAGATGTGGATAATTCAGATTCTGTGGAGTCCAGTGGTGGAGCAGGAAGTAGAGAGGATGAGAGGAAGACTGGAAAGAGTCTGGGGGTACCTGCTGAAGGTGGACTGGTGGGACCTGGTGAAGTAATTGACAGCTTGTATCTGCCTAAAGGTCAGCAGCAGCCTGCCGATGTGTCTGTTATGTTCGCTAGAGGCGCTGATCGAGAGTGCCAATGGGAGAGAGAGCTCTGCTTCAACGATGGAATCAGAAAAATAGGTACGACGGGACGGATAGACAAATCTATGATAAAATTAACTAATTTAATATTTGCTTGTAAAATGTGATTTATTTGTTTAAGGCTTTCCTGTATCATTAATGGTGACCAAAGCTTTTCGGAAAAACTTCTCTTCTTGAATAATTTCTTGGCTTTTCGGTACCAAGTTTGATAGTGGCGTAATGTATTTATTTTGAGGAACTCTGCAATAATAACTTTGCCTCATAAATAAAATGAAAACCTTCTTCGATTAATGATAAGTTTGTCAGTTGTTTTTTTAAACCTCTAAGTACTTTCGCCTAGCCATTAAATTATTTCTCTCACTCTCATTTGGCTTGTGGTCGCCGCAGCACATATTGTGCAATTCTGCGATATGTGCTTCTTCTTCTTCTTCTTCTTCTTCAGTGCACTGCCAAGTGGCAGGTTCAAGGTACATACTCATACTCAAAGTCTGCTTTCTCGCTCCAAAAGAGCACTCCTTAGATCAACAAGTTAATCCCTTCACAAAGTCTATGCCTTATCCATACCTTATGTAGCCTATAGCTTGGGAAAAGTATGGCTTCTGAGTTGGTTTCCCGTTGCCTTCCTCAGTTAGATGGCAATTTTCCCCATTTAATCCTGAGGGAAAATATTTCATGGTGAGGTGTGTCCCCTCTTGCCATCCTCATCTCCTGCCTTTAGTCGTCTTAAAGGCAGCCAAAGGCAGCCTTTAAGGCGACTAAAAGTTTAATTGCCTCTTACGTACACGCGGCAGACTGTTTACGGCTGCCCAATTCTGCAGTGGTCCATCCATACCCGAGCACAACACGAGAGAATATGTGCTATAGACTCGTTAAATCTCGTTAGATTTCAACGAATACTTCTACCTCGGCACTCAATGACTCTGCTCCTTCAATGAATGGTAGAATTTGTAATTTCTTCCGTGCTGAACTGAAAACTGTAAAACGGACCAACCATATACTGCTAGAGTAGGTAAACGCTTGAAAAATCATAGTCAATTAGTATCGTTAAGAGATTTATCATATGCAAATTTTAATTTGCATATGATAATCAAATTTTTCGATAGCAGTATTTTACAGTTAAGTTATGCTATGGCACAATAACATCTGAACTCTCGTGTCTGCGCACTGAAACCAGTAGAGCAGTGTAAAACTCTGTACATTCGCAGCCAACACCAGATTGCGCACGAGATTGGAATTCAATGCAGCACGAGAGATCATAAACACCGTATATTAACTGTTTCCTGCTCTACATTAATAGCCTTCGCTCGCCAATATTAGCTATCAGCTTTCGTTACATAGTTACATCGGTAATAAACTCCACTCAGACCCATTGCTTGATGCTACAATTGATGCAAACTTCAATATAAGTTGCAATTTAGTTGAGCTTTTGTGACGTTCTGCGGGCGAAGCTTTAACATAAGAGAAATATACCTTTACTACGAATATGCACCCAATTTTTCCATGGTTTAATTAAACAACAGTAAAGTAAAAAGCATTTTTTCCTCCTATTTTTTCAGAGAAACTGAAGATAGACCAGCCGTAAGCTGCATGTCTCCTTAGAGACGACTGAGTACTAACTGAGCAGGGCAATAGGACACCACCTCAGAAGCCATATTATTTCAAAGATCTCTCTCTATTTAGTGTTTTGCCAAGTGGCGGGTCCAAGTTACATATTCATTGTCGAAGCATACTTTCTCGCTACATATAGAGCAAGTCAATCTCTTCACAAAAGTCTCTGCCATATCTACACCTTAATGTATAGTTTTGGTATAATATGGCTTCTGACGTGTTTTCTCATTGCCTTGAGGAAGGCAATGAGAAAATTCGTTTATTTTCTTATGTGCCGTTATTTATATGCTCCGTGTACAGACTGAAGCAAAAAATAATCCTCTAGCGAAATCACAATTAATTACAAAATTCAATATATTGAAATAAAATTTTCAGAAGTTCTATAGGAGGAATTTCTGCATATCCTGCAAATTTGGTGAAGAAATAGTCAGTATTAAAAAAATTACAGAGTTTTTGCGAAAAAGTGCTGAAATCAATTATAGCAACATTTTTTAAATGGTCAGTCGTTTCTTTTTAAGTAATTAATGGCCCTGAAAAGGGTCGTATACGCATGGGGTCGAATCATCTTTTATTACTAGTAGTAGTATTAGATGCTCAAAAAATAACCACCCTCGGCTTGAATGCGAGCTGCATTCTTTTTGAAAAGCTGGTTGTCTCTTGATTGTCTCTGGAGGCTAGGCTAAGCTATTTCGGCGCGGTAATTTGCTTATAGTTGTCTCAGTGCTGTAACAGCAGTCTAGGTAGGGTCTACTTAGTCCGACAGTTGCTGAAGCTGTAGTGCATCTGAACTGAAGAGCTTGAAGCATGCAATACATTTCGGCTGCTCTAATTAATAAACTATGTAAAAATCTATCTTCCGTTAAACTTATTCCTAAATTTTGAAGAAAATGCAGACATCTTTTTCAAAATACATTTGTTAAATCAAGCCTTTTAAAATTGATTTTAGTACTGGTGCCAGTATTGGTGCCACTGGTTTGGTGCCACCTATCTGGTGCCACCTGTCAGGTGCCATTGATCTTATGGCAATTGTTTTGTGCTACTTATCTGGTGTGATATATCTCGTGCTCTTGGCCGTTCTCTGTGATGTTCTACTCTCATGGACAGAGAATAAATCAATTTTGAATTTTTACAGAATTATTTTGTTTTGGCTAAGAGGTCAGTCTTACAAATGCAATCAGTAATTCATAGTTTATAGGCATGCGATTTTGTTACATGTTTACTATTTGTAAATAATCTAAAAAGTTGCTTACAGTACTATGAAAAATATTAGCATCAATTATTGAATATGGACATTATATGGCCACATTTGTTTCCTTACAACAATAAAACAAGTTTTATACGACTTCATACTCTGTGGATGCACATTTTTTAATAATTACGCTAATCCCTTCACAACAGGCTACGTTTTATCTACATGTATACTTTATGTAGCCAATATGTTGATTCATATAGTTGCCTTCCGCAGTTCTTGCTTAGTCGCCTCTTAGGACACCTGCAGTAAACGTTTGGTCAATGTATGTACTTCAGTAGCTCGTTCGCAACATGGTTACATTCCTAAGCTACATGAATATGTTATATTAAGGTGTGGGTAAGACTTAGCCTGTTGGGATGGATTAACTTGTTCAACGATGAAGTGCTGTCAATGAAGCATGACAGCAGACTCTCAATAGGAAAGAGTTCCGTGGACCTTCCATTTATCAGGACTTCGTACAGACTATGTACTTTTGCAAAGTGCATTATTTTAGTATTTTCAAAAGTAAAAAATATTTTCAAAAGCTGTATCACAAATATTTTAAAATACTTTCACAATTATTTTGAAAACATTTTTCAGAACTACTTTGTTCATTACTGACAATAATAGTGCACTTAGTCTGTGCGGCAGGTCTATGATGCTTAGATACTGAGGTGACGGACTGGATTCAAAATTTGATCATTGGAATATTTCGTCTACATGAATTGCTCCTGTCACAACAAATTTACTGTCGCACTCACCCCGATCAGCTGTAGATTTAAAAGTAAATAGTCTGATCATTTGCTAGAATTTAATGCAGTGTTTGTTAGAAAAGTTTTCTCAGAAGGTGGTTTTCCATAATTTTTCTCAGTTCGTGTTTCCTCACGCGCAATATATTTCTCTGCATTATGGCTTGATTATTATATAAAAAACTTTCATTATTAATTTAACTGACTTATTGACTCCGACCTTGAACTTCACAGATTTCGTATTGGTGGAGGAACACAAGGCTGAGAAGTTGATTGGCAGCAGCGTAGAGGCTGAGGAGTGGCGAGAGTCCTTCAAGAGTAGACTCGAGGAGGCGGGGCTACAACTGGAACAGGTTTTCTAGACACGCCTACTCGTATTGGTTTCACTACAAGAGTTATCATTTGTCTGCTATTCATTCCTGCTTTATACTGTTCTTGAACTCTTGTGTGCTGCACGAACACTAAAAATTTTGTTGTGTTGATGATCACTAATTATGTAGTGATACTGGACTTTTGGTTTTAAATTAGCGTAGAATATAAAAAATAATTTTCATTTCGGCTCAAAGATCTACATGTAGTAGCTAATGATTCATGACTATTTAACATTACCCTCCGCAATCATCCACATTCAAACATCATTATATAATAAAAATATCAAACAAAGTGACTTCTAAGTCGGTTTCTTCAACCCTCATTCTCATTCAATTCAATTATATATTTAGTTAATTTATTTCGTAGGGCAGCACAACTAGATAGATGAAGCACAACTAGAGTACCAGCACAACATAGGCTGGAGCCAGTGGAGGTGTCGGCAAGATATTCGACCGCGGATAAGTATGTGCGGGGTTCAAATCCTGGACTCGCCTGTCACTGACATCGCTTTCGAGTTAGGATACTGACGTTAACATTAGCTTTACCAGTTTTTATATGCTATTTTTAATAAATATCACATAAACTCACATTTATCGCAACATTGTTGATTACTTCTCAATTAGTAATGTTAACTGGTTTAATGCACGTTGATCACGTGACAGGAGCGAGTGGAGGGCTCCAAGTCGACCATGGTCTACGTGAAGGTTCACGTGCCGTGGGAGGTCATGTGTCACTATGCTGAGGACCTTCAACTAAGAGCTCCACTGCAGGTTAACACCCAGCCTCATCTCTCACTCGTACACTGGCTTTCTCGTGTACTCCATTCTTCTACAGTTACACATGCATCCATTGATACTAAGTTGCATTGTATGCATTGATACTAATTTGCATTGTAACTAAAAAATTTCCAATAAATTCTGCTAAATATAGAGTTCTTTCTAAGTCCTGATTAATTACTTTTGTAACCAGGGACACGTGTGTCTTACACATACAGTTTATAAATCACCTAATTCACTGAGAATTTACAGTACCTACCTGTATATGTACACTATGATTAGGACAGTTGCCTTTTGAAAGACTTATATATTATACTATATTACATTTCTTTTATGTCCTTCATATTTAATCGCTTTAGTATTTAGCACAGGCAGGATGTGTAAGAATGTATGGATGGTCTGTTCAAATACTAAATGAGAAACCTCGTATCTCACTTATTGGCACACTAGCAGTCATCTACGTTCCTAACCTTAAGATTCGTTAAACCTTTTCCGATATTTGCAAAACTCTTCAAATAATCAATAAAATGAGAACTCATTAAACTCCGTGGGCTGAGGTTTTGCGCACAACGTGCGCCTGAGCATTTTGAAGCATTGGTTCAAATCTTGTGTCACGGACTGCATATCATATGTACAACCGAGGAAAAATAATAATAATTGCCGTGGTATCTCTGGCTTAGGTTAACCCCGCATCCGCCGAAAATTGGTCTCAGGGAATATTTCGAGTGTTGCGCTTGAAATGGAACCCCATGTCTCTCGAAGTGCCTAACAAGCCTGTTCACTACTTCACCTCAGCCTTTAAGCGAGCCAAAGTCTCCAAGTAAATCGAATTTCTTCTCGTTTGTTTTTAAGTATATTTTAACTTCAGAATGCGTCTCTTATATTACTCATTGTTGTAATGCTTAATAGAACTGGACTTCATTGTCATATATTTATGTTACAATATAACTAGTTAATTCTATTTTGTTTTTAAATAATTCGAGATTAATTCTTTATATTTACGTTAATACAACCACGTCATAGCTTGCCTTTGTGACTCACTACTGCAGAAAGAAGTATAGATACACTTAATAATAACACACATTATAGTGAAATTATCAATTACGCTTGATATCTATCACTTTTAATACCACATGTTAAATCCGTTAGGCGATTTTGTCCATTTTCCATGAAGCCAGTCCAGTGAACGTCCGAGATTTTACTCTCAGGTCAGTGCGGCTGGGATTCGAACCCACGAGGGTTCAATTCACCTCAGGGTCTGTCATTTAAACTTCATGACGTCATCTACACCTCTAACCATTGCGCTCTTGAGACGCTCAAACTGTTTCATAGACTTTCTTTGTATAAATTGTTTCATCGGAACTCAACTATCATTCATAATTGTGAATTGTACAACCGTTAATACATGTAGCTATAGCTATTGCTAAATTTACCTTGATAAATCTTGGAGATAAAGACTTATATAAACTAGATAGCTAGACTGGAGTAAAAAAAGAAGACTAAATAATGACTTACTATAATGCTCTTTTCTTAGCTGAACTAGCTGATTAAACATTCAGCACCCATAAATCACCTGGAAGCTGAAGTGACTCATAAGACATAGAGATAATCACATGGGAGCTGAAGTGGCTCATAAGACAGAGAGATAATCACATGGGAGCTGAAGTGGCTCATAAGACAGAGAGATAATCACATGAGAGCTGAAGTGGCTCATAAGACAGAGAGATAATCACATGAGAGCTGAATTGGCTCAAAAGACAGAGAGATAATCACACGCGAGCTGAAGTGGCTCATAAGACAGAGAGATAATCACATGGGAGCTGAAGTGGCTCATAAGACAGAGAGATAATCACATGAGAGATGAATTGGCTCATAAGACAGAGAGATAATCACACGCGAGCTGAAGTGGCTCATAAGACAGAGAGATAATCACATGAGAGCCGAATTGGCTTTAAGACAGAGAGATAATCACATGGGAGCTGAAGTGGCTCATGAGACAGAGAGATAATCACATGAGAGCTGAAGTGGCTCATGATACAGAGAGATAATCACATGAGAGCTGAAGTGGCTCATAAGACAGAGAGATAATCACATGGGAGCTGAAGTGGCTCATAAGACAGAGAGATAATCACATGAGAGCTGAATTGGCTCATAAGACAGAGAGATAATCACACGCGAGCTGAAGTGGCTCATAAGACAGAGAGATAATCACATGAGAGCTGAAGTGGCTCATGAGCCAGAGAGATAATCTCATGAGAGCTGAAGTGGCTTATAAGACAGAGAGATAATCACATGAGAGCTGAAGTGGCTCATGATACAGAGAGATAATCACATGAGAGCTGAAGTGGCTCATAAGACAGAGAGATAATCACATGGGAGTTGAAGCGGCTCATAAGACATAGAGATAATAACATAGGAGCTGAAGTGACTCATCTCTCTGTTGCTCAGGTTCCTGGGCAGCGCTCATCACATGAGTTTCTTCCCAGCACGGGACCGGCAGAGAGTCGCCTATGAGATCCTCATGAGGACGGTCTATGGAGTGAAGGAGAAAGCTGAGGTGGGCATTGATCGCCTCGTGGAGAAAAAAATCTTCGTCGCTGCTTTTCCACTCCATGATGTTAGTAATCTATACTCTCACTCTTTCTTAGTGCACTGCCTACTGGCAGGTCCATGGTACATAACGCCTCCACTCTTCTCTGTCTTCCGCCTTCCTCTTCATTACCACATATGAGTGGGTCTTTAAATCACCTAACATACCTAATCTCGGCCTGCC